>OX246747.1:4145561-4266873 GCA_945910005.1 Isoperla grammatica | reverse complement strand
CCAAGCCCCTTTCCTCCACCTTCCCCTTTCCTCACGCTCCCTCCTACTTGCCCCTTTCCTCCAAACAGCCCCATATTTCATCTTCATATATCACCCACTTATTGTCTCGATTAGCCTCGCTGCAAAAATATGAGACGTTAAGCCCAAATAATCATTGTCCCTTTCCTCCAAACACCCCCCTATTTCTTCATCTTCATATTTCACCCACTCATCGTCTCAATTAGCCAAGTTGCAAAAATATGAGACGTTAAGCCCAAATATCTATCTATCTTAGATGTAAGATGATGAGTTTGAGAGATAAGCCACAGAAAGTGTTTTCTTTGTATTCAAAATGAAACCAATAAACTTGTCTCTTCTTATGAAGTTTTGCAACAAATTGGGAAGCCAACACAACGAGTTTGATGAAATGTACTTGGCTAGTCAATAAAACAAAAATACTTCTCTGGCTAAAATGTGTTTGTTTTATTAAAAATATTGACATTTCATACAGAACATTGAACAAATAAAGTTTTGTAAGAGCATATAGGCCTAGTTTTTAATTTTGTTTCAACTTCAAAATAAAATAAACGCACACTTAAGGTTAAAAGATTTTGGTTACTGTACATATTTTCTCAGCCCTAATTTAGATCAGTTGACCTACATTACATAGGGTCTGCAATAGTTTAGGGCAGGCAATGAAATACATTTGCAAAATCTTAAGATCTGACCCTTATACATATAGAACAATATTATTCACCTACCATTTTTTTGTCTTGATTAGCCTCGTTGCAAAAATATGAGACGTTAAGCCCAAATATCAATCAATTAACAAGCTCCTTACAAATGCATTTCGGTACAGGTTCCGGCTCGTTTACAGGTCCAGTAGGCCTAGGTGGTTCAACAATGGAATGGGGATGTAGAAAGTCAATGTCATTCCTGGTATTGTGGGCATCAGCATCTACATCTAGGTCTAGTAAATGAGTTGGCTCGTTTAGGGTAGACGAGTAGTTTTCCAGTGTACTGGTACTGGTCGATGCAACTGCACAAGGATCTCTTGGAGTAAAATATCCGTCTTGTTCACTACAGCCAATCGACTGGAGTGTGTTTATATCAGCAAACGAATTTTTTTGGACCTGCACCCTAGAACCTCTCTGGTCTCTCTTAGCTGAGAGAATATCTCTCCTAGCCTGTTCTGCACCCTAGAACCTCTCTGGTCTCTCTTAGCTGAGAGAATATCTCTCCGAGCCTGTTCTGCACCCTAGAACCTCTCTGGTCTCTCTTAGCTGAGAGAATATCTCTCTGAGCCTGTTCTGCACCCTAGAACCTCTCTGGTCTCTCTTAGCTGAGAGAATATCTCTCCGAGCCTGTTCTGAACCCTAGAACCTCTCTGGTCTCTCTTAGCTGAGAGAATATCTCTCCGAGCCTGTTCTGCACCCTAGAACCTCTCTGGTCTCTCTTAGCTGAGAGAATATCTCTCCTAACCTGTTCTGCACCCTAGAACCTCTCTGGTCTCTCTTAGCTGAGAGAATATCTCTCCGAGCCTGTTCTGCACCCTAGAACCTCTCTGGTCTCTCTTAGCTGAGAGAATATCTCTCCGAGCCTGTTCTGCACCCTAGAACCTCTCTGGTCTCTCTTAGCTGAGAGAATATCTCTCCGAGCCTGTTCTGCACCCTAGAACCTCTCTGGTCTCTCTTAGCTGAGAGAATATCTCTCCGAGCCTGTTCTGCACCCTAGAACCTCTCTGGTCTCTCTTAGCTGAGAGAATATCTCTCCTAACCTGTTCTGCACCCTAGAACCTCTCTAGTCTCTCTTAGCTGAGAGAATATCTCTCCGAGCCTGTTCTGCACCCTAGAACCTCTCTAGTCTCTCTTAGCTGAGAGAATATCTCTCCGAGCCTGTTCTGCACCCTAGAACCTCTCTGGTCTCTCTTAGCTGAGAGAATATCTCTCCGAGCCTGTTCTGCACCCTAGAACCTCTCTGGTCTCTCTTAGCTGAGAGAATATCTCTCCTAACCTGTTCTGCACCCTAGAACCTCTCTAGTCTCTCTTAGCTGAGAGAATATCTCTCCGAGCCTGTTCTGCACCCTAGAACCTCTCTGGTCTCTCTTAGCTGAGAGAATATCTCTCCGAGCCTGTTCTGCACCCTAGAACCTCTCTGGTCTCTCTTAGCTGAGAGAATATCTCTCCGAGCCTGTTCTGCACCCTAGAACCTCTCTGGTCTCTCTTAGCTGAGAGAATATCTCTCCTAACCTGTTCTGCACCCTAGAACCTCTCTAGTCTCTCTTAGCTGAGAGAATATCTCTCCGAGCCTGTTCTGCACCCTAGAACCTCTCTGGTCTCTCTTAGCTGAGAGAATATCTCTCCTAACCTGTTCTGCACCCTAGAACCTCTCTAGTCTCTCTTAGCTGAGAGAATATCTCTCCGAGCCTGTTCTGCACCCTAGAAACTCTCTGGTCTCTCTTAGCTGAGAGAATATCTCTCCGAGCCTGTTCCAACGAACAAAAGAGCCCACTGTCGACTTTCAGTCTCAAACTATAAACAGCCAAATTTGCTATCAAAGAAGGCTCAGTAACTTAAACGCTTCGCCATCTAATGAGTTCAGTGTAGTCTGAAGCTTCAAAAATTAAATTCAGGATTGACAAATTTGCGTATTCCTGCAATTTTCGGATCGGATCTTGCTTTCAGAATAGGCTTATATGCTAGCTCTCAAATTGTCTCCCACCTGTTGCTTGGGTCTGAGTCGCTTGAGGAGCAGCTTCTCCGCCCTGGCCTACTTACGTCTGTATTCATGTTGTCCCCTAAGCCTATCAATAACCCGAGACCTGGTCTTTTTGCTGGTCTCGTGGGAGCCGGGACATGATCCATCTTCTCCCTTTCCCTCTCTTCACGGCCCTGTCAGCAAGAGTAAATGTGTAGTAACGCGACTGATATCATCGCGTTGATCGAAGTCCTCAAACATGTATATAGTTTTAGGACCAATGCGGAAATAATAATAATAATAATAATAATAATAATGTCTTTATTTCATGGAGGAAATAGGCGAATTTAAGCCGCAATGGCTTTTCTTACAATTTACCCCAAAAACTAAGCTAGCTTATAATCTAACTTAACCTAGAGAATGGTCACGGCTTACAATTTTTATATAGGCTAGTACAGTAGAGAATAATATAATGTTAACAAAGTATAATTTACAGGAAATAATAGATTTGATTAGTAACAAAAAAAATTAACACAATAGAGAAAAACTAATTAAAATTAATAACATGATATTTAGCACCTAGAATAAGACTAATGGCCATCACAAAACAAGGTGGAAGGTTACAAACTTCCTTTTTTTTTTTTTTTTTTTTTTTTTTTGTCAGTCTATCATCGCTGTGGATACAGCGAAAACCAACAGTAACAGCAACAGTAACAGCAAGGCTCTCACAGATCACACTGGCTGATGGGCGCCCATTGTTGCTCAACAGCCAATAGAACCGGCCAAAAACCCACCGTCGCTGCCGATGCCACTGCCAATCCTCACTGCGGATTGGGCTTTATTGTTCATTAAGTAATTGTTGTTTTAGTTTGCATTTAAACTGTGCATGGGACAGACCTTTATTAATTGATATTTTGTTGTATGTCGAAGCAGCGCTATAGGTGAAAGATTTTTTGAATGCGGTGGTGGAGTGAGGAAAAATCGATAGTTGATTTATATTCCTTAAAGTACGGCTGTGTTCAGCCTTTCTTAGGGAAAGTTTATTTCTTAGATAAGTTGGCAGCTCCGAGTTCATGATTTTGTGTGTAGTGCATGCTAGATGAAGTAGTCTGCGATTTGACATTTTTAGTAGCTTAAGTTCTTTATATTTGTAAGAGATATGATCATATTTTCTTATATTGCAAGTGTACCGTATGCATGCATTCTGAGCTCGCTGTATGCGTGTTTTTTGCAGACTGTCTAAACAGGGACCATATACAATATCTGCGTAGTCAAATCTAGACAAAATGAGCGTTTCCACTAACAGCTGTTTTATTTTTTGTGGTAGTATTTTCGAAAATTTATAAAGATGTTTTAATTTAGAAAATGTGTGTTGTATGAGTTTGCTAGTGTGATGCGTGAAATTTAGCTCCGTGTCCATAAATAGGCCAAGATTTTTCGTAGTTTCAGAAGTCGGTAGAATTTCATTGTTTATTTGTAGAATAGGTGGATTTCTTTTTAAAATATTTCTACTATGTTTAGTTCCAAAGTGGATAACTGTGGTTTTACTAGAATTCAGTTGGAGGGCATGTTTTTTTGAAGTTTCACTGACATACATCAGGTCAGAATTCATTTCCATTTCAGCAACTTTGACAGCACTTGGGTCGTAAGATAGACAGAGTTGACTGTCATCTGCATAATAGTGAGATTTGTAAGCATTCAGATCCTTCATTAAGTCCGAGGTATAGAGTGAGAAGAGTAGAGGGCTTAGTATGGCACCTTGTGGAACGCCCTTAGTTATTGATTTAGGTACTGACAATTTAGAATTCGATGTAACAATCTGAGATCTGTTTTGAATAAAGTTTGTTAGCAGTAAAAGTGCTAGTTTGGATAAACCAAAATATGAAAGTTTTGCAAGCAATAGTTCGTGATCGATAGTATCGAATGCTTTTGAATAATCTAACATTACCATCGTGGTTACCTGGCCCTTGTCATTGGCCCTAATAATGTCATCTGTTATATTAGCTAACGCTGTTGTGGTGCTGTGGTGAGCTCTAAACCCTGATTGGGTTGCAGGTATGAGGTTATTTACTGTGCAGTATGAGGTAAGCTGTCTGTTGAGTACGAGTTCAAGTATTTTTGACGCATAAGGCAGAATGCTAATGGGTCGTAGATCTTTTAATTGTGTTGGGTTATTTATTTTTGGAAGAGGTTTGATTAGTGATGTTTTCCATGTATGTGGAAAAACTCCCGTAACAATACAGTTATTAATTATTTCTGTTACAATATTTATACAGAAGGGAAGGCAAAGTTTGAATATCTGTCCAGATATTCCATCAATTCCTGTTGCATTAGACCTAATTAATTTACATATCTTTAAAATAGCAACTGAGTTTACCTGTTCAAATGAGAAATCACTCGCTATATTTTCATGTTTATGACTTTCATACCATTTTATTAGATCCTCATCCGCTACTGCGTTACCAGTTGATTGTATATAGTAATTATTTATAGTGTCGGGGTCGTCAAGGTGGGTTGGTATGTGCATTTCCACATTTTTGTAGTGGACGCTTAATTTATTACATAGATCCCATACCGTGGCCGATTTAGATTGTTTAGGGTTTCTAAGCTCATATTCAAAAAATGCTTTTTTCTCTCGTCTGATTGCGCTTGTGGTGTAGTTTCTTAAAGAGCGATAGTACTCTCTATCGATATCAAGTTTTGTGGTTGTAAATCTTTTGTGGGCTTTATCTCTTAAGTTCATCATTATTTTAATATTATATGTAAGCCAGGGGGCTTTATTTTTAGTTATTTTGACAGTTTTGAGCGGTACATGTTTATTAGCGAGCTGTAGTATTATACTGTTTAGTGCATCGATCTGTTGACTTGGATCTTTGAGACTAAGAATTTCTTCCCAATTAGAGGCCCTTGCGTCTTGATTAAAGTCGTCTACGTCGAAAGCTTTAAAATCCCTGTATGTTTTATATTTGAGTATTGGTGGGGGTTTGGTATGTTTGATTACACAATATGTGAGATGGTGATCGCTTATTCCTGCCATATCGACTGCCTTGCTTTCGATAATGTCGTCTACATTTTGTGTGATTATGAGATCCAATAATGTTTCGCTATCTTTGGTTTTCCTTGTAGGCTCGCTGATCAACTGCTTGAAGTTAAAAGTATTCAGTAGATTTAATAAAGATTTCGACCCTGGCAGTCGTGGTTTGAGTAGATCGATATTGAGATCCCCTACACATATTAGTCTGTCTACTTCTGGTAAGATATGTATGATTGTATTTTCTAATTTTGTAAGGGTGCTCTGATGATCCGTGTAAGAGGGGCTATACAGAGTGCCGAGAGCATATATATGTCCTTTGACCTTGAATTTGAGCCAGAGATCTTCCAACTTGTTAATATTACATGAGTTATTGTTGGTGTTTATTCTACAGCACGTTATAGTGTTTTTAACGTATACTCCTATACCGCCACCCCGTCCCATTTGTCGGTCCTGCCTCCACATCGTGTATCCCGGGATAGAAACATTGTTTGAGTCGAATGAGTCACCAAGCCAAGTCTCTGTGATCGCCATTATATCTATACAGTTGTCAGTTACAAGTTCTAGTATATCATCGAATTTAGGAACTAAAGATCTAATGTTTAGATGTGCTATAGTTAAGTTAAATTTGTTAGCCGTGGAACTAAAGTTAATCATGATTTGCCTTACTTATTGTTATTGCATGACCTATTTTCAAAAAGGTGAAACAATATTCATGCAAGAATGAACTAAAATGTAATCAGAACTTAAGTTGTACAAGACTAAACAAGAGCTAAACTATAAACTAAAATGTAATAAGTAAAGTTACACAAAACAAAACCAAAGTAAAGGTTGTAACTAATACTCCTTAGTCATATGCTACAGTTGATAGTAGGTCTAATGCGTAACAGTGGAGATAATGTTCATTAGATACAAGTTATTTAGTTGCAATGCTATTCTATTCTATTCTATTCTATCCTAAGATTATTTACTTAAATAGTAAATTAAATCTGAGATATCGTAATGTTAGGGTGGTGGGGGTCTGAGAAGGGCGCCCTCTCAGTGGTTTTCGAAGTTCCGCAAGATCGCGTTGGTAGTGAGTGTCCGTTCCGTCGGTGGTTGAACAGCGAGCAACCTTCATCGACGTGCAGGGGTGCCTCGGCCGGAGTGATGACCTCGAGCAACACGCCATTGGTCGGTCCAGCCAGCTGGGCTTGGGTGGGATGGGTGTTGACCTTGTCCTACCTTGTTGCCAGCTCTCTCCCCGGCTTTCGCCTCAAGTTCTTGTAGAGTGGTTGCCGAGAATCTCCTACCGCTGGACGTCCAGAGAATAACGCCGTCCCTTGTCCACACATTCCTGAAGTCGAATTTGGCTATTGCTGCTTGCATTACTGCTCTCCGTCGTTGTGTTAAATCTTCCCTGATAACTATGCCTGTCTTTGCCAGATATTTTTTGCTCTCGAATATAATATTGCGTGTACGGTAGCTCACGAAGCGAACGATGATAGGTCTGTGGGTTTTTCGGTCGTTTTCATTTTTATCCATTGTTTCTGAATTTGCATTTGTATTTGTATTGTGGCCGATCCGGTGGGAGCGAGATATATCCATTTTTGAGATGTTAATACCTAATTTGGATTTGCAGATATTGACGATATGTTGGTCTGTGTCCTCGTATTGTTCTTCTTTAATCCCAAAGAATCTTAAGTTCACACGCCTGTTGTATTGTTCTAGGTCGTCCGTTTTTGTTTCCAGCTCGGACGCAAATTCAACGGTCTTTTCCCCAAAATCTGTTGTGAGATCCTTGATTTGTTTTTCTTGACTGTTTAATTTTGCTTCCAGGACGGACTCAAGTTCTATGGTCTTTTTCTCCAAATCTGTTGTAAGATCTTTGAGTTTTACTTCTTGGCTAATTAATTTGGCTTCAATCACTTTGATCCGTTCGTCTTGGGTGGTTAATCGCTCTTCAATTACTTCGCTTACTGCTGCAGTCACCTCTTCAATTATTTTCGGCAAAATGATTGGCAACATAGCCGCGACGAGTTTCTGCACTATGCTATCGTCGTCAAAAGCCTGCTGCAAAGCACACGCTATTCTCTCGTTCATGTCTATTTTGTTTTTAGGTGCCATTTTCATTAATATTAATGGAGTGGTTTAAGCAATGCACTCACACGCACAGATACACTCACACGCACAGATACACTCACCCGTACACGATCTTGGTTTTATATTTACAGTTATTTTTACATTTCACCGAGAGCCGTCCTACACCCCACTATTCACTTGTCGCCATCTTGTCGTTTATATGTGCGGTTCTTGAATGGGAGTACATTTTTACCCTCCATTTCACAAATCTTGACCAGTACAGTCCTTCTTGACCGAGAAGATTTCAGGAGGCCTTTAGTCTAAGCTTTTTTCACAGCCTTGCCAATTGCTGAGGGAGACATCTTTTTAGGTGTCATCATGCCAACTGCAAGATTATCTGCTTTTTGGGCAGCTCTGCTCTTCTGTTTGCGCAGACGAGCATCTTTCTGCCTCTTGAGCACCTGGCTTGCAGTTTCCATAGCTTTTTTTTTTATTACGATAGGCTTTGTTTTCTATTTTTCGCTTCTCCTTGTAGCATTGTTTATGCTTCTGCTTGGCGTCCTAAGTCTAAACGTACTCTGCATTTGTGTTCGCCATAAACAGATCTGAAAAAGAAGATTGTTTGTCACTAATATAAACTAATGTTGGCTTACTGCCTTGTTGTGTTCACTGCACAGCTGATGGGGAAGCAAACACTCCGGAACGTTGGTGTTAATAAATAGAATAATATATACATATACTAAGGAACTTGAGTCCGTTTTATTGTAAACACTAGGCTACTACAGTTGTAGATTACAACAGTCCAAACTGATAATCTCATTCTTTCTATATGCGTAATTTTTGCAATGGGGCTAATGAAGACGAGCTCTGGATGAGTCCAAAAAGTACCAAAATGTAGCTTCTACTTGTTCTAGTTCTTGACTTGACGTCATCAACAACGGTTGAACTCTGACCACTGATTGTTAAAGATTGTTGACGACGTCAAATCGAGAAAGGTAATGAACAGCATTTTGGTATTTCATCTTCATATTTCACCCACTCATCGTCTCAATTAGCCAAGTTGCAAAAATATAAGACGCCAAGCCCAAATATCAATCAATCAATCGTATTATTCGTACAATTCCAAATGCTAGTATTGATCATGTAGAATTAAAAAATATAAAATTTACAGTTCATTTTCATCAATATGCGATGAGGCGGTGATATTAACAGATGAGTTCGACAACAGTCCACGTTGATGTTCTCATCTTCCGGACAGGTCGAGGAGGAGAAGTCAGACGAAGTGCAGTCCACACCCCAATCCCCTTGCCTCCCTTTTCCCCTTTCCTCACGCGCCCTCCAAAGAGCCCTCAATTTCCTCTTCATTATCACCCACTCATCGTCTTGATTAGCCAAGCTGCAAAAATATAAGACGTTAAGCCCAAATATCAATCAATCAGGTTACACTTTCAGTCAATTAGTGTATACGCCTAGCCTTTATTTAATCCAACTCTCAAAAGCCAACCATTTTCGACCACTCCCCCATCTAGGCGTCGCATGATGTTACTTTGCCTCCATATAAAACTGTCGTGGGTGCTCCCCGGCCACTCGAAAACAAAATCATGATTCGCAGGTGTGAATCGCAAATGCCCTGCCCTGCACATTAATTGATTGTTTTCCATGCCTGTCAACATAGATGACTTCATTAAAGGTTGGGGCTTTGATGTCGATGAGCGTTTCATCTACGCAGCCAATTACATTTGGAAAGTGCGCCAGCTCATAGAAATCTAAAAGAAAAGAGTATACATCAGAAAATTAATAACTTTGCTTTGCTGTACATACGCCCTACATCCAGTGGGCCTACCAATAAATTGTGTATTTCTAGGACTGTCACATAAGAGTTTGTGTTTCATTGGTTCGTGTATTTATGACAAAGAAGAGTCCAAATTGACTAGTCCCTACTTAGGCCTACCTTAGGCCTACCTAATTTGGACAAGATTTGTCTGATAATCACTTCTTAACAAAACTGTACGGCAGTGTTCAGTAAGTCAAGTTATATTTAAGATGCTTAGAAACTGTCACTATGCCTCCTTTCAGTCCAAACTAAAATCACTATGGTACTAATTAGTACGAACCCAAAGTTCGTGGTAAGCAGTTAGGCCTAGTGAACTGAGACTGAAGATTGAGTTGGCATACTTACGTTATGGCTAGTACAGACTCCGCTCTCATGATAAACGTAGTCTAGGCCTACCCTATGATCATGATTTAGGTGCCAGGAGACGAAATTCAGTCCATGCCCTCCCCACTCCCTTTTCTCCCCTTTCCCATTTCCTCCCCGCCCTCCTACTTGCCCCTTTCCTCCACACACCCCGAATTTCATCTTCATATTTCCCCCACTTATCGTCTCGATTAGCCAAGTTGCAAAAATATGAAACGTTAAACCCAAATATCTACTTCTTTACTGTAAACGTCTCTAATACCTCTGAACCAACAACAATACTTGCAACCGTGATTCACACCAAGTTTAACCCAATCTTGCAGTCAGGTGATCATTTTTGAACCTGGTCTGATCTGGGCCTACCTGCCCGGGGACTGCTACCTTATCGTGGTGGGCAGCTTTGTGTGCTTTGTTTATCCCGAGAGCTATGCCGGCGGAAGCGTATGCTTCTGGTAGGGCCACCGTAGCCGGACTGGTTAAGGGGGAGAAGTCAGACAAAGTGCAGTCCACACCCTCATCCCCTTTCCTCCTCTTTCTTCTTTCCTCACGCGCCCTCCTACTTGTCCCCTATTTTATCTTCATTATCACCCACTCATCGTCTTTATTAGCCTAGTTGCAAAAATATAAGACGTTAAGCCCAAATATCCATCCTGATCTGGGCCTAGCCTGGGCCTAGGCTAGTTTTGCACCTGTCTTCAAGAGGGACGAACTTAATGGTTTTATCTTAGGCTTAGGCCTAGCCTGTGTACTAGACCCACACGGTCTAGTGACTAGGCCTAGGCTATTCTAGGGCATAGGGTCTCGGCCTAGCCCTAGGTGATTGTAGGTTGGCCTGTTTTACTAGGCCTAGGGCCTAGCCTAGCTAGGCAAAGTGTATGGTCTTGGCCTACATTAATGCTATTCCTGGTAATTTGTTCTAGCCTATGCTTACCTGACTTGATTCTTGCGATAGGGCCGGCATCTCCACGGCAAAAAACACTGTCAACACACGGCTACAACTGGACTGGGATATGCCAGCAGTACTTGCCAGTACATTCTGAAATGTGGCTGATGCCAACACACGGCTACAACTGGACTGGGATATGCCAGCAGTACTTGCCAGTACATTCTGAAATGTGGCTGATGCCAACACACGGCTACAACTGGACTGGGATATGCCAGCAGTACTGGCCAGTACATTCTGAAATGTGGCTGATGCCAACACACGGCTACAACTGGACTGGGATATGCCAGCAGTACTTGCCACTACATTCTGAAATGTGGCTGATGCCAACACACGGCTACAACTGGACTGGGATATGCCAGCAGTACTTGCCAGTACATTCTGAAATGTGGCTGATGCCAACACACGGCTACAACTGGACTGGGATATGCCAGCAGTACTTGCCACTACATTCTGAAATGTGGCTGATGCCAACACACGGCTACAACTGGACTGGGATATGCCAGCAGTACTTGCCACTACATTCTGAAATGTGGCTGATGCCAACACACGGCTACAACTGGACTGGGATATGCCAGCAGTACTTGCCAGTACATTCTGAAATGTGGCTGATGCCAACACACGGCTACAACTGGACTGGGATATGCCAGCAGTACTTGCCACTACATTCTGAAATGTGGCTGATGCCAAGTACCGGAGACCCACTAACACTTGGGTGGGCACAGGCAATGCATGGGAGCGATCAGTTTGCCTGCCCATCACAGCGTAGTTCTGCACACAACTCGAGAATGGTGTTCCTCGGGAAACGGTAGTACCGCAGCAATTTTTGGTCCGTTAATTGCAAAAGGTCCAACCTATCTCGAAACACCCGGCTTGGCCTCTCAATAGGCACTCGGTCTGGGCCTTCCTCCACTTCAACCGCGAGTAGGTACGCTGCCCCAAACATGTTGTGAAGGTTACGTCGGGTTAGGTCGACACTCCGAAGACGTCTGACTGATACTGAACCAGCGTGCACTAACCTAACCTAACCTAAAACTCGCGAGAAACTAAATGTATTTTTAACAGGAAAATTGTTGTTGTAGGCCTAGGCTCTTGCTACGATTTTACTTAATACTTGTGCAGTACTTTTTGAAACAAGTACGATTAGGCCTACGGTTAAGCTACGCTCAAGACCTAGGGTCTAAAGCAAGACCATTTCAGTCACATATGATGGGCAACCTAACCTGTTCTGTCTTGGCCGGCATACGTACGTTAATAAGTTACAATAAAGAGTTGATTTAATCTTACCTGTCGTCAAATGAGTATTGGAGTGTTCCATGTCCTAAAACATGGTTTTGAGATAAATGCCTTTGAACACAAGTCTTTCCGTAGTTTGGATTTTTTCAATTTTATTTCACTGTTAACAACATATAATTAATTATTATTGAAAATGACTATGGGATTTAAAGAAAAATAACGAAAAAAAACTTATTTTACGTAGATAATGGACCCGTTCTCTTGGACATAGAACAAATGGTTTCTGAATTATTCAACTTTCCAGAATTTTTTCGTCCTATGTCCAGTATTATTGTAGTTTGAGCATGGGATTTAGTGAAAAGGGATGGAATGGATTCATTATATTAAGAAAAACAATTAATATTGGTTTCAAATTATATTTAATATTAAATGGCATTAATAAAGCATATTAAATAGATACACTGTACGTAAAATTGTACTGAAAGTCAGAGTGGTATGAACTTGTAGGTATGGTATTAAAAGTAAAAGTTAGCATACACAACACACACACTACTCGATAGTTTAACATAAAGACTTCAATGCCCAGTTTTTGCATGCCTACTATACAATGGTTGCATAAAATACTCGATCTACTAATGGCATGTACTTCAGCATAGATTTTATATCAGCTTTTTTCTGCAGTCATTGAAGGTTTCAGTGTAATAACTGATATGTGAGGCAAAGCATCTGTTGTGCCATTATTCTTCCTCTTTCTTGCTAAACGAACAGTCGTCCAATCGTCAGAAAAAGATTTCTTGAAATCAATGTGATAAGGAGTATTTGCTGCAATTAGACTGCTTTTGATTTGACAGTATGGAACTAGATTGTAGTTAAAGAGTTTACTTACTCTTTGCAGATCAAAGAAGTCGGTACTCTTTAATTGCATAATAATAATCATCCCAGACTTATTACTCAATGCAACAAGGTTACGCAAAAGAGAAACCGCGCTAAAAACTTCCGTTAATCTCAATCCTCTCTCCTGCCCACGGACTGCTACCTTATCGTGGTGGGCAGGTTTGCGTGCTTTGTTGATCCCGAGAGCTATGCCGGCGGAAGCGTATGCTTCTGGTAGGGCCACCCAAGCCGGACTGGTCGAGGAGGAGAAGTCAGACGAAATGCAGTCCACACCCCAATCCCCTTTACTCCCCTTTCCTCACGCGCCCTCCTACTTGCCCCTTTCCTCCAAAGAGCCCCCAATTTCATCTTCATTATCACCCACTCATCGTCTGGATTAGCCAAGTTGCAAAAATATAAGACGTTAAGCCCAAATATCATCATCATCCAACTTTTCAACAGTGAACTCATTTCCATATGGATGGGATTCATTTACTTTCATGAAACCTTTGCTATCTCCATCACCTAGGTACGGTAAATATCGCACCTGCCCAGGGACTGCCACCTTGTCGTGGTGGGCAGGTTTGCGTGCTTTGTTGATCCCGAGAGCTATGCCGGCGGAAGCGTATGCTTCTGGTAGGGCCACCCTAGCCGGACTGGTCGAGGAGGAGAAGTCAGACGAAGTGCAGTCCACACCCCAATCCCCTTTCCCCCCCACTGTCCCATTGAATATTTCTCCTCCCACTTGGCCCTGCCCTCCCTTGCTGGACTCCCGTGTGACGACTTACGCGACGTACAATGGATATGATTCGGATGTGGCTTTATTCTTCATTATCATCTTTCTCATCTTCATTATCACCCGCTCATCGTCTCGATTAGCCATCGTTGCATAAATATGAGACGTTAAGCCCCATTAATCAATCAATCAGCTTCCATAGAACGTTGAAAGATCGCAACGGCGCCTTGCACTTCCATGCCTCCGCTAGACCCCTGGTAGTTAGCGACACATTCAGGTAGGTGTAAATCTTTTTTGTCATTGTCTTTGTTTTTGTTGACTGTGCAGCCCTGGCAATATTTCGAAAAACACTGCACATCAAGAACTTTGCCAGTGTACATGCTTGTTGCTGTTACAACACCATTTAGAGAGGTGTGGCCTGGCTTTTGTCAGGATCCATAGTATTAAAGGTTTTAAAACAACCAGCCAGTTATAACTATTTTAGTTTGAGAAGCAAGTTTACTGCATAGAAGTTTACTGCTAGTCAAAACAAAACATGCACTCGCAAAGGTTTATACAAACCTGTCAAAAAGCTGTAAATATTCGCATGTGTACCAACATTTTATTTGTGTACCAACTGTTGCTTCAGAATCTAACACGAAAACCATAGCCATCTCGATAAAAGGAGGCAAAATAGTTCAATTTAAATATACACGTCTTTATTGCAAAATGTTGGAATACAGTGAATTGTTTTCTGTCAACAATAAAAAAGCCAGCAACAATTTAGTGCACTTAAAGTCGTCATAAAGTAATAAACTTGATATATTCTGAAAGATAAAAGTTCAAAACTAGTTTTTAGCAACAAAAAAAAAATTGTAAAATAAAAAGTTGGTGGGTACAATTCTCCCTTAAAGGGTTAATTTGCCATCTACCGAGACATAGCTACTTACAGCAGAGTTGGTTGACGGACAGTTCACCTCGATAACATGCTCTTCACCGATTGCATCTGGAGAAGCACAATAACTGGGGAGTTGCCACTTGAATTAAGCCAGCGTTCTGGAAAGTTTTACCTGTAAATTTCTTGACGACTTTAATTACTTGTGGTTCCAGACCCTACCCTACCTCTTTTCATCAATAGAGTGTCTACAATTTCAGCTCCAAAAATCAACTCGACAAGAGAACCATCGATTGCTTTGCAGCGAGAAGCTTCGTAGAGTTTTGAAGCCGTGATGCGTCCAAAACGCAAACGATGCCACAAAGACGAGCTACTTTGAAGACGCGTTTCCTTTTCAGTATCAACACACGGATCGTGGTCAATATGTTGCGCACAAATTTCTAGAAAGTCCTCACTGGACAATCCTTGCCCTTTCGTTTCGATGAACCAATACGACAGGTTATGTAATGAAAGGTAATGTCGTGGGTGTGTGTTTGACTTGGGCGACAATAGCTAACAGTTCTGCTTTGACCATGTCCGGTTCGAAATGTAATTCTTTGCTTGTCAGCCATTCTAGTATTTCACCTTTTCGCCAGGCGGTCGTCGGAATCTTCTCCCTTTTAACCGAATGGTAAGGAGCATTGTTTATTACCAAAACGGCACCGTGGTACAACTTTGGAAGGACTTTGAAAGGACGCTCCTGAAACTGGAGACCGTTTATCTCGTCGTGGTAGTCGCCGGTGTCTCTTTTGGCGCGAAACACCAGACAACTACCATCGACCTATCCATTCTCGTTACCAATGTGGAGTATTACCAAACGATCTCCTTTTCCAGCCGGATCTTTTAATCCACTGTTCAGACTCTCCAGGAATGCCTGACGAAAGGATTTCCAAGTTGTGTCCGTCCAAACTTTGGATTTGGTGTGACCGGCATTACACCAGGTCTCATCCAAATAATATATAGGTCTGCTCTCACGCCGGTACTTGAGAACATCTCGTAGATATCTTCACCGCCAGGGCTTGGGGACAACTTATCAGACGAATCCAAAGTAATCAATAACAGTGGTGGGCAGGTTTGCGTGCTTTGTTGATCCCGAGAGCTATGCCGGCGGAAGCGTATGCTTCTGGTAGGGCCACCCTTGCCGGACTGGTCGAGGAGGAGAAGTCGGACGAAATGCAGTCCACACCCCTCTCCCACTTGCCCCTTTCCTCCAAAAAGCCCCCAATTTCATCTTCATTATCACCCACTCATCGTCTTGATTAGCTAAGTTGCAAAAATATAAGATGTTTAGCCCAAATATCAATAAATCAATAACATATTTCGTTTTCTGCAAGATAATCGATCACTGAGATTTTGTTGAGTCAATCTGTTTTTGTACGCTCATCCAACAGTCTAGTCATAAGCATCCGATTACATGGAGATTTTTTTTACAAATTTTTCGAAAAGTTTCCTGAAAAGTTGAACACTTGCATATCAATGACATGCAATCCACATGCAGATACATCTTTAGAAGACGAACATTTTTCTGCAATAGATAAATGCGCAGCTAAATGCAGCTAGATGCATGGTGTTCTTTTTGAAAAAAAAATCTCCTCGTGTGTCATTAGCCTATAAAAATAATTCTCTGAAAATAAATTTTGCGAGATCTTTTTAAGAGTATTTACCAGTCATTGAAAAGAAGGCAAGCTCAGATATCCAGGTAAATCTAAGACCCTTTCGCCAAGAGAGGGGAAGTTAGTCATCTCACTCACGGGCCTCCCCCACTCCCACACCTGTTGGGGCATTTCACTAGAAATCGAGCATTTCTTGAAATCATTCACCCATGGGTAAAGTTGCAGGTAAACATCTTGCCGTTGTCGTAGAGACTGGGGTTACAAACAAATAATGTTTGTACAATCTCATGTCCAAATAATGCTTGAATTGTAATTTAAAAAACTGATGTGTCACTATCATGCAATGGTGTGGTGATAAGAATATATCGTATAAACACTGCTCGCGACGATGTAACATCAGAATGCGCTGTGGATTTGACAACATGCATTGCCCGATACTAAGTTTAGTTAGTCTTGTGATTGCAATGTATAAAATTGATTGACTAATGTTCGTATATTTCGTTTTATTTATCCATTTCTTTATTCATCCATGTATTAGTTCAGTAATATCTTTAAAATAACATTAAATCTAATAATGGTGTAACGTTCCAATAATATTAGTAATGGGCCAACATAAATGGTCCAGTGCGTAGCACGCGGTGACACGAGACTCTGATTCGGGAGGACGCCGTTTCTATACCATCTGCCGTGTGAACGATTGTGAACGATAATATAAACAGTTTCACAAAGACTAGTTTTATTGCAAAATTACTCGTTTTATCATGATTGACGGAGTAAAACATGTTTCATTGAAATTTTGAAGTACTATAGCACCCGCCGCCCCCCTCTCCTAACCAATATTTAGGGAGCTTTATTCTAACATACTAATGTCACGCTATTAATAAATGGGACGTTTACAATTAATCATCAATAACATTTTAAATACACAGAAAATATGGTTAATGTAATGTGCAAGACACAACCACCAAGAATAAAAACTTAATTAATTGCAATGAAAGACAAATAACTGACAGGCATCAATATAAAACTGAAAACACTAAAGACAATGTATTCAACGTTCCAACACAAAAAGCGGTCGTATGTATAACATTTTCGGCACCACTGCGTAGGAAAACAAATGACAATTCACTGACTATATTATATAAAAATGTTCATAACTCCATAAATTATATGGAATAAATCCAGCATCCACACAGTATCCATACAGGTCTAGTTCGGTGTTGCAAATATCGTACACACTAATGCGGCCACTTATTCTTCGTTTGTGTACACGATAAACCACGACATCACGGATATCACGGGCTGTTACACAAAAAATCCCACTTCCACTTTGAGCTGGCCCATATAACTGTATCCGAGAGACCACTATAATAATTACAATATTGAATAAAATTACATGAAATTCGTCAGCTCAATTACCAAGCTCAGTAGTGGACAAAGCGTTCGAAATATTTCGTTGAAACTGCGCTCATAACACTCGTCTGCATTAAACTTGTGCCAACAATAAAATCAACAACAATCATGGGACGAGACACATTCAAGTAACGACGGTGAGACATAGTTCGTTTGTAATAAAAAAAGGGGTATTCATGGGACGAGACACATTCAAATAAAACGACGGTGAGACACAGTTCGTTTGTAATAAAAAAGGGGTATTCATGGGACGAGACACATTCAAATAAAACGACGGTGAGATACAGTTCGTTTGTAATAAAACAGGGGTATTCAAGGGACGAGACACATTCAAGTAACGACGGTGAGACACAGTTCGTTTGTAATAAAAAAGGGGTATTCATGGGACGAGACACATTCAAATAAAACGACGGTGAGATACAGTTCGTTTGTAATAAAACAGGGGTATTCATGGGACGAGACACATTCAAGTAACGACGGTGAGACACAGTTCGTTTGTAATAAAAAAAGGGTATTCATGGGACGAGACACATTCAAATAAAACGACGGTGAGACACAGTTCGTTTGTAATAAAAAAGGGGTATTCATGGGACGAGACACATTCAAGTAACGACGGTGAGACATAGTTCGCTTGTAATAAAAAAGGGGTATTCATGGGACGAGACACATTCAAATAAAACGACGGTGAGACACAGTTCGTTTGTAATAAAAAAGGGGTATTCATGGGACGAGACACATTCAAATAAAACGACGGTGAGACACAGTTCGTTTGTAATAAAAAAGGGGTATTCATGGGACGAGACACATTCAAGTAACGACGGTGAGACATAGTTCGTTTGTTATAAAAAAGGGGTATTCATGGGACGAGACACATTCAAATAAAACGACGGTGAGACACAGTTCGTTTGTAATAAAAAAGGGGTATTCATGGGACGAGACACATTCAAATAAAACGACGGTGAGACACAGTTCGTTTGTAATAAAAAATGGGTATTCATGGGACGAGACACATTCAAATAAAACGACGGTGAGATACAGTTCGTTTGTAATAAAACAGGGGTATTCATGGGACGAGACACATTCAAGTAACGACGGTGAGACACAGTTCGTTTGTAATAAAAAAAGGGGTATTCATGGGACGAGACACATTCAAATAAAACGACGGTGAGACACAGTTCGTTTGTAATAAAAAAGGGGTATTCATGGGACGAGACACATTCAAATAAAACGACGGTGAGACACAGTTCGTTTGTAATAAAAAAGGGGTATTCATGGGACGAGACACATTCAAGTAACGACGGTGAGACACAGTTCGTTTGTAATAAAACAGGGGTATTCATGTGACGAGACACATTCAAGTAACGACGGTGAGACACAGTTTGTTTGTAATAAAAAAAGGGGTATTCATGGGACGAGACACATTCAAGTAACGACGGTGAGACACAGTTCGTTTGTAATAAAAAAAGGGGTATTCATGGGACGAGACACATTCAAATAAAACGACGGTGAGACACAGTTCGTTTGTAATAAAAAAGGGGTATTCATGGGACGAGACACATTCAAATAAAACGACGGTGAGACACAGTTCGTTTGTAATAAAAAAGGGGTATTCATGGGACGAGACACATCCAAGTAACGACGGTGAGACACAGTTCGTTTGTAATAAAAAAGGGGTATTCATGGGACGAGACACATTCAAATAAAACGACGGTGAGACACAGTTCGTTTGTAATAAAACAGGGGTATTCATGGGACGAGACACATTCAAGTAACGACGGTGAGACACAGTTCGTTTGTAATAAAACAGGGGTATTCATGGGACGAGAAACATTCAAGTAACGACGGTGAGACACAGTTCGTTCATCAAACCCACAAACTCCCGAATTTGAGTCTCGTATACTTTTACTACACAGCCAATACCGTTATATATACTAACAGATATTGCTCAGTGCGTAGCACACGAAGCTCTGATTTGGGAGGTCGCCGGTTTGATACCAGCTGCCGGCAAATCCAAACCGTAGAGTTTTTCCGAGGTTGTCATAAGTCACAAAAACCTATGCTGGGACTAACAGCGTTCGTATATTCCTCCCCACTTATCCAAATGCCATAATACTAACTAGTCACCTGAAGACGGGGAAGTTCTCCTTGGGTAGGTTTTCTACAAAAACCTACGAACAACAACAACAACAACAACAACAAAAATAATAATAATAATAATAATAATAATAATAATAATAATAATAATAATAATAATAATAATAATAATAATAATAATAATAATAATAATAATAATAATAATAATAATAATACTAATAGAAATACCAATAATAATTTTAAAAAAAATAATAATAATAATAACAATATAACAATGATAACAATAATGATAATAATAATCAAAATAATTAGATCTATACCATTTTACTGGTAGTAGCAGTTTAGTTTAGCCGTCATAATATTCAAATGATGTTATGGCATGTCATAACTGAACAGGGTATATACATTAATTAAATATATAAATAGATCACGTCTGATGATTTCCAGTTGGTTCCAGCACAGATAACTAATTAGTTATCTATGGTTCCAAGTTCGAACCATGGTTTGGGTATAGATGTCATGTGTCGTTTTTGCATCTTCATAAATTGCCCGTCATCGTCTCGATTAGCGATGATGATGATATTTTGGCTTTGCGTCTCTTATGTATGCAACGAGACTAATAAAGACGTTGATTGGGTGATTATAAAGATTAGAAACAATATATGACATCCATGACCGAGCCATGATTACATACAATACAACGACCGCGGTTTAGGAGACCCATACGTAATCGACCGCGGCTAAGTACGCTGGCATTATTGCCAAATTAAAATACATAAAGTCAAATTATCATCGTCGTGAAATTATATATAGGCCTATATAAAAAAACAAAACAATGGCAAATATGAATTCTGCCCAACTCTGTGATCTACGAATAAATAATCGACCCCCAAAATATCTGAAAAGCGAGCGAGTCGCTCCAACCAACGGACCGTGAAATGCGGAGGGTCGTGCTACCTGCCAGTTAACAAAGACGGCTCGCAAGACCTTACCTCCCCTCTTCTCGCGCTAAACATTTCAGTTTTACGGAGAGTTGTGTTTTCTGTTAGCCAAGATCATGCAATCACTTGTATTTTCAAACCGCATTAGCTGTGCTTTAAGAAAATACACCAAATATGACTTGTATTGTATCTTTCATAACCACTACTACTATTCTACCTTTGTACCGTTCATCTATCTCTTTTCAAACTTCCGCCAGTACTGGCCAAACTTTGTGTAATTATGAGGAAATATTTATTTTTATGCATTATTTGTGTTTTTTATCTCTAAATTTAATGACGGAATTGATAAAGTGTATTGGAGGAATACAAGATACAAGCGTGCTTTATGTTCATGTTTTTTTTTCTTTCAACAGTTCAATCATTTGAGCATGCAAAAATTGAAGAGCCGTGTAACTTCATTGACACTGAAATGCCTGCAAATGCCTGTCTGGTAAATACTCTTAAACGGAAATCTCTTTGTGTATCGGGTGCTTTAACGCTGTACCCATAGACGCTGCACAACTTGCTGTCTTACAGCCCTGGCATGTCCAAAGAAAGTATCGGGTGCTTTAACGCTGTACCCATAGACGCTGCACAACTTGCTGTCTTACAGCCCTGGCATGTCCAAAGAAAGTATCGGGTGCTTTAACGCTGTACTCATAGACGCTGCACAACTTGCTGTCTTACAGCCCTGGCATGTCCAAGGAAGTTTTGACCATGAATGTCAATGGGGCTTAGTGCCAAGTCCCCCGCTTTACTGCCATTTCTGCTGCAGCTTCCTTTTCAGTCAGCGGTTCTGGATCTGGCAACCGAGCATCGATGAATATATTATGCAGAACAGCGCATGCATTAATAATGATAGCGGCTTTCTCAGGGCTGTAATGCAAGCAGCGATGTCGCAATAGACATCGCCAACGAGCTTTAAGCAGCCGAAATCTACGCTCAATGCAGCATCAAGCTCTTCAGTGGGTCATGCTTTAATATTCCTCAGGTGTCCCATGCTCTGCATGTAGAATTGGTAGCATTAGCCACGGTTCATTGCCGTATCCAGAGTCACCTGAAACAAATAGGGATGGCAATGGGTAGGCCTACTCAATTCCTAGTTGACTCCTATTTCCTACAACTACTCCACTTCTAGACTAATATATTACTCGAAGTAGAACACTACCAAGAATCCATTCGCCTCGCTCCCCCGCATTGTATCTTCGAACAAGTTCCCGTTTGACAAGCGAGTTCCTCCATATCAATGCATCACCAGTAGATCCAGCATAACAGGCATTTATATTGAGAAATCTAATATCATAGTCGCAGACGTAATAAAATATTTAACAATTTATTATTGCAGGCCTGATATATGGAAACATTGTTCTATTATGAATGGACAAAGTTAATACTTACAGCTTGTACATTCATTGAATGATAACTATTACGGTTGACGTAGTGCTCTTCGCGCACCGTTGGCCTCACAATGGCCGTATGAGTGCAGTCAACTGCACCAATGACTCCCGGCATTCTGCTTACTTGGTCAAATCTATGGCAAACAAAATAAGTTAGGGCCAATAGGTATAGTTCCTCGTAAATTTGGTTTTAACTAGAAACGCTAGGTAGCTAAAATCGAAACGAAAATGTTGTTTTGACAAACTTTCCAAACATTTCATTTCATTTTTTTTTTTTGCAGATTAGCCTAATGCTAAAAGTGGCAATTTTAAGCTAAAATTAAAAGTGATCGATAAGTTTTAGTGACTATGCCGCCCACCGCCACCACGAGATACAAGTGCGCCAGACCAGACAGACCGCGCGGTATCCACCCGAAAATCATGATTGCCCACCAATCGAACCTGAGTGAAGAAAGCACAACAATCAGGAGCGAAGCAGACGAACACAACTACCCTCTCCACACCTCACACCACGCCTCACACCCATGATGAACCTTAGATACCCTTAGACCGAAAAATAATACCAATTTTGAAAAAAAAAAACGATGAGAAAAATGAAGTTATAAAACCAAGCCTCCCAAAACCCCCCTACCCCCCTTCCCAGGCACGAGAAAAAACAAGACTCCACCCCCCCCCCCCCATTTACTTACTAACCAGAATAAAAGGAGTAGTAGTGAATCGGCAGGATAATATGAGACGGTTAGCCCAAATATCAATCATTATCACCCAGTCATCGTCTTGATTAGCCAAGTTGCAAAAATATAAGACGTTATGCCCAAATATCAATCAATCATAACCTGCGACGACGACCCCCCTGATAGGAGGTCGTCTTCGGGGTGAACCCCATACCGGTCCCGGTATCGCCGGGCCAAACACCGGTACAGGGCCGCCCACCGCGTTTCCTCCTCCGTTGGCGGCGACCGACCCCCTTGGTAGAGGCGAGCCGAGATTAATCCTTCTACCATGAGGAGGGCCGCCATGAGTTTAACCCAGACAAACAAGCGGCCCGTCCTCGGCAAAATAGGGTGATCCATCCTACGGAAACCTTTCACCCAAGCGCGGAGGCGCCATGCCTCCACCCACGTTCCCCAATCCACCAAATTGAAACGATCAGTAGAGTGACGGTCAAGTCAGAACGAACGCTAGAACAGAACTGAACGAGCTGGGGCCAGGCGTCTGTCAACAAGCGGAAAGAAGAAACTTGCCGACACATCACAATCCGAGCACAGACTCTCGGTATACTCGACGCACGCAAGAGTCCAGCCACCCCCTCTCTGCCCTACTCTGACTGTACTCAGTCAGCAATTACCAATCAAACTACTCGGTTCGTCCCCCTCCCGTAGCAATCACGAAAGAGTGGGCCCCGGGCTCACTGACGATGTCAACGAACCAGCCCCCTCCTGAACCGAGTAGTCAGCAAGTTGCCGCGCTACAGGAAATAACAACCGGATGGGGACTGACGAAATAGCCGAGCACAGCGCATACTTTACGGTGACGACGGCTGTGAGCAAACACAAGATGTCACCGTGAAGTATCCATAAATCACGCAATTAAATAATACTAGGTAAAAATGAAATAAAGAACAAGTACTAATTTTTATCTCACAGGCCTACCATTCTTTAATGATTTGGCGCTCAGCTTGGGACATTGGAAACCGAATCCACTGGTTCAGAAGGCGATTATTAATTGCTGCACTCACCTCGTGGACACTACGACTCACCATCGACTGACTCATGGCCAGATTAAAATCTTGACCAACTACCCCTTGGTATGAGCCCGACGCGTAGAAGCTTGGTGTAGCAAGCACCTAAAATACAAGGTGAAAATAATGTTATTTAGATTCTAGGCTTACTTATGCTAGACTGCTGCCTACTACCCCACTCAAGTTTACAAGTAACATACTTTATACTCAGTGCTTATTGCACTGCGGCGGGCAGTTGGATGCAAATCTTCTCTGATGTCCTCAATAAGGGTGCGTACTATCCGTTGAGGTAAGCGCTACAACTTAATAAAATCTTTCGTTGTCATGTCATCCAAAGGATCAGTGATTTCCCGAATGACTTTTCTTCACTGCCTCAATCGGTTCCTTGCTGCCCCTTGATTTGCCCGTTCGGCTTCTTCAAGTATATTTAAATTTCTTCAAGCATCCATTTGACTTGAAAGACATGGCCGTCTTAATAATGATCTAGGTAGCTTTCCCATATGCTTGGGCCTTTCAACAGCAGCCTGCAAATTGTTAAGGTGTAGAGCCCTAGAGCCTAGATTTTTAGCCATTTATTTATACAAAATGTGGACTAACCTTATTAATACTCCTCCCCAAGGACTGCTACCTTATCGTGGTGGCCAGGTTTGCGTGCTTTGGTAATCCCGAGAGCCATGCCGGCGGAAGCGTATGCTTCTGGCAAAACTTTTTTAAAAGAGAATGACGGATGTGATTCATTAGAATCGTTTGAAGTGCAGCCTTCGGAACAAAGAACGAAGTGTGATACCAGTGCCAACAATATAACTGGTGCCGGTAATTCTAATGTTCAATTTGCCCCCCCCCCCCCCCCCCCCCCACTGACGATATTATCCAAAATACATTTGTCTACATGATAGTTTTCCTTTATTCATTTTTTACTCACCCCTAAAAAATTATGAATATAAGTCATATTACTACAAAAAGTTAATTCTAAAGCAATGAGCCTTCCCCAATGAGCTATCTCAATGCCCCACATATAACATTGTTGCAATCATACCTGAGTACACGGCTTGTCCTTCAGGGGACGTGGAGTCGACATCGTCCGAGCATTCCATCTCTTCTGCCTCCGAGCATTCCATCTCAACTTCAATTACATTTCATAAATAAAGTGATAATATACAAATTGGTTATACCATGGACTTATAATCCAAACTTCGTTACTGGACCGGAATCAGCTACATAATAAATCAATGTACCACTGAAATAGCCACGGAAATTGGCGGTGGGAGGCCATTCTAGTTATAAAGATTCGGATGTCATTATTGTTCACATTATTTATGCGACTGTGGATGTGTCACTGCTAAACGATAGGGGCTACAATGGCAGACAATATCAAAAACCGGGAACAAAAATCGCAGATGTGTTTTCCAACAATGTTGCTCGTCCAGTAACGACTTCCAGTAATAATCTATGGTTATACCAGCAATAATTACGGATCACAGTTTAAACAAAAAAATTAAAGTACCATAATCACTACAAACTCACTCATTAATAAACATAGAAAAGCCAGCGCAGTTGCCCGAGGTCGATTAGGCGTTGGTCTAGTAAACCGCGGTCTCTGCGTTTTAGGTTCGAATCCTGGCTTGGCTCGAATCCTGGGATGTCATGTTTTAATTAATAATCCTCATAAACACCCACTCATCGTCTCGATTAGTCTCGTTGCAAAAATATGGGACGTTAAACCCCAAATATCATCAGTAAATAATAAGAATCAAAGCACCATTGTTTATCGTGCAACAACATCAATTTCTCACTCCAAAATTATCAACAATAACAGTACAGTCTCGTGGAAATACGCAACAGTTTAATGTGTAACATTATTAAACGCTCACTCCAAAATTATCAACAATAACAGTACAGTCTCGTGGAAATACGCAACAGTTTAATGTGAAACATTATTAAACGCTCACTCCAAAATTATCAACAATAACAGTACAGTCTCGTGGAAATACGCAACAGTTTAATGTGTAACATTATTAAACGCTCACTCCAAAATTACAAGCAATAACAGTACAGTCTCGTGGAAATACGCAACAGTTTAATGTGTAACATTTTTAAACGCTCACTCCAAGATTATCAACAATAACAGTACAGTCTCGTGGAAATACGCAACAGTTTAATGTGAAACATTATTAAACGCTCACTCCAAAATTATCAACAATAACAGTACAGTCTCGTGGAAATACGCAACAGTTTAATGAGAAACATTATTAAACGCTCACTCCAAAATTATCAACAATAACAGTACAGTCTCGTGGAAATACGCAACAGTTTAATGTGAAACATTATTAAACGCTCACTCCAAAATTATCAACAATAACAGTACAGTCTCGTGGAAATACGCAACAGTTTAATGTGTAACATTATTAAACGCTCACTCCAAAATTATCAACAATAACAGTACAGTCTCGTGGAAATACGCAACAGTTTAATGTGTAACATTATTAAACGCTCACTCCAAAATTATCAACAATAACAGTACAGTCTCGTGGAAATACGCAACAGTTTAATGTGTAACATTATTAAACGCTCACTCCAAAATTATCAACAATAACAGTACAGTCTCGTGGAAATACGCAACAGTTTAATGTGTAACATTATTAAACGCTCACTCCAAAATTATCAACAATAACAGTACAGTCTCGTGGAAATACGCAACAGTTTAATGTGTAACATTATTAAACGCTCACTCCAAAATTATCAACAATAACAGTACAGTCTCGTGGAAATACGCAACAGTTTAATGTGAAACATTATTAAACGCTCACTCCAAAATTATCAACAATAACAGTACTGTCTCGTGGAAATACGCAACAGTTTAATGTGTAACATTATTAAACGCTCACTCCAAAATTATCAACAATAACAGTACAGTCTCGTGGAAATACGCAACAGTTTAATGTGTAACATTATTAAACGCTCACTCCAAAATTATCAACAATAACAGTACAGTCTCGTGGAAATACGCAACAGTTTAATGTGTAACATTATTAAACGCTCACTCCAAAATTATCAACAATAACAGTACAGTCTCGTGGAAATACGCAACAGTTTAATGTGTAACATTATTAAACGCTCACTCCAAAATTATCAACAATAACAGTACAGTCTCGTGGAAATACGCAACAGTTTAATGTGTAACATTATTAAACGCTCACTCCAAAATTATCAACAATAACAGTACAGTCTCGTGGAAATACGCAACAGTTTAATGTGAAACATTATTAAACGCTCACTCCAAAATTATCAACAATAACAGTACAGTCTCGTGGAAATACGCAACAGTTTAATGTGTAACATTATTAAACGCTCACTCCAAAATTATCAACAATAACAGTACAGTCTCGTGGAAATACGCAACAGTTTAATGTGAAACATTATTAAACGCTCACTCCAAAATTATCAACAATAACAGTACAGTCTCGTGGAAATACGCAACAGTTTAATGTGAAACATTATTAAACGCTCACTCCAAGATTATCAACAATAACAGTACAGTCTCGTGGAAATACGCAACAGTTTAATGTGTAACATTATTAAACGCTCACTCCAAAATTATCAACAATAACAGTACAGTCTCGTGGAAATACGCAACAGTTTAATGTGAAACATTATTAAACGCTCACTCCAAAATTATCAACAATAACAGTACAGTCTCGTGGAAATACGCAACAGTTTAATGTGTAACATTATTAAACGCTCACTCCAAAATTACAAGCAATAACAGTACAGTTTCGTAGAAAAACGCACCACAGAGAAATCATAACAAGCTCAAGCATTCTCCGTCGGTACTCCAGAGGCAAAGCAAGTGTTTCATCCAGGTCTTCGGCGGAGCGGGATCTGGTGCTCGAGGGATCGCCATTGTTGATTACCATGCGGTCATCAATTACATCCATAGCTAGATCGATTTCCCAGCTTTGTCCTTGACGTGGTTTACACATTTTGTCTATTGTGCAGGTGTGACAGCATTCAACCCCTTCATGGACGAGGCGCTCTACTTCGTCAAGTTTAAATGTCTTGTTATTGGCGCGCACATAGCCCTTGACTTGACTCCATACCATTTCTATTGGGTTAATTTCGCAATGGTATGGAGGAAGTCGAAGGACTTTGCGGCCAGAATCGCGAACTATGTCGTCAATTACATACCTGTCGTGGGTGTGTTTGACTTGGGCGACAATAGCTAATAACTCTACGTTGACCACGTCTGGTTCGTAATTTAAATCTTTGCTTGTCAGCCATTCTTGTATTTCACCCTGCCCAGGGACTGCCACCTTATCGTGGTGGGCAGGTTTGCGTGCTTTGTTGATCCCGAGAGCTATGCCGGCGGAAGCGTATGCTTCTGGTAGGGCCACCCAAGCCGGACTGGTCGAGGAGGAGAAGTCAGACGAAGTGCAGTCCACACCCCAATCCCCTTTCCCCCCCACTGTCCCATTGAATATTTCTTCTCCCACTTGGCCCTGCCCTCCCTTGCTGGACTCCCGTATGACGACTCACGCGACGTACAATGGATCTGATTCGGATGTGGCTTTATTCTTCATTATCATCTTTCTCATCTTCATTATCACCCGCTCATCGTCTCGATTAGCCATCGTTGCATAAATATGAGACGTTAAGCCCCATTAATCAATCAATCAATCTTGTATTTCACCTTTTTTGCCAGGTGGTCGTCGGAATCTTCTCCCTTTTAACCTAATGGTAGGGAGCATTGTCCATTACCAAAACGGCACCGTGGCCCAACTTTGGTAGGACTTTGGAAGGACGCTCCCGAAACTAGAGAACCGTTCATTTCGTCGTGGTAGTCGCCGGTGTCTCTTTTGGCGCGAAACACCAGACAACTACTATGTCGACCCATCCATTCTCGTTACCAATGTGGAGTGTTACCATACGACCTCCTGTCTTTAGTCATGTCAATAGAGGTCGCCTGGAGGGCATTCACGGACGTACGGATCTCGTGAAGCTCGTCCCGCAAACCATCTAATGTTGTGCTTATTTCGCGGATACATACCTCTTTAATGTGGCCGCGTACCTCCTGTAGCAACTCCACTTTGAAAATTGCCAATGTGTGTTGGCCCATATGTTATGTAGCCTCGTCAACTACGGGGTTCTGTATTCTCTGCTGGATCACGGATTCCACCGCTGCCAGCAATGCATGGAAACTATCACTCATTGTGCCTGGTTTGTCCTGAAGGATGACCACCAACCAGTGCTATTGAAAAACTACCAAATACTTCTCGGTCCCGGGGCAATGCCGTGAGATATACTCGGACCACAATCACGTTGGGCGCCAATGTTACGTTTCTCATGCTATCCTCAGTAACATATGACAGGTGAGGAAACAAATTATACAGACAGTAGTGAGGAATTTATAAATACCTGAAAATGTCGCTACTTCTGATTCGTAAACGTGGAGTAGCGCACGATGTCAATTGTTGTATGCACGCACGAAATGCGAATCGTTAAACTACTCCTAGTATAAATAATAGAAGTTCTATTATTAATAACTTATAGTTTTAATATACTGTTAGTTATACACAACTCACGAAAACTCAGCACCTCTCTACCACCTCATCACAAAACCCCTCCTAATCCATCTCGTATCCTAGCAACCCAAACTTCATACACCGCCTTCCATACTTAACAATTCCCAACATAATCCAATATCTAAAAACACCGCTTTCTATACACTACTTGATAACAATGTTCTGTGATCATGGAGTTGCATAAATCCAGACTGTGATCAAGAGCACATGGTGGGATATAAGTGGTTGGTTACAACCCTCTAGGAATGCCTGACGAGAGGATTTCCTATGCACTACAGTGTGAAACACAATGAAACGAAAACATGTAAAACAATACATTGGCTTACCATGGAATACTCGGGCCCAAATCCCCCTTCCATTTACGTTTCGTCACCACTGACGGCCATTTGCCCTAAAAATGCCAGGAGATTTATTTCTATTTGGGTTAGGGATTTAGCGGATGGCCCACCACCCGTCCCGCCTTGATGATTGCGGGTTTGTGAATCTTTTTTCGAATGTTACATTTCCAGTCTATCCCAGGCTGAAACGACGAGAATATTTCTCTTTCATTATTTGGTTTGAATTATTTCAAGGTTGCCTACTGTACTTTATACTTGAAACCCCAGTTAAGGTAAACTTCACTTATAAGTAGGCCTAATTGTACATATGTTATAGAAACCAAATTAACCACATGTTTCAGGATATCAATTTAAATAGAAGAAAGTACTCTGTGTGATTGCAACAATCGGTTGACGAAACCTGCCAACCACAACTACCATGTAGTTGTACTATAGAGATTTTTACCTTTTGCCAAGAAGCTGAAGATTTTTCGGGGCGAAGCCTAAGGTTGGAATTCATAGTCGGCCCCTACACCTAGGGGCGCCCATTGTTACCAAGGTAACAATTGTTTGCATGTTATTTCCCATAAACAAAACAAATCCATAGCAACAATGGGTGCCCCTAGGTGTAGGGGCCGACTATGAATTCCAACCTAAGTCTTGCAAGCTCTCTTCCCTGTGATATTCATTACTCCGAAAAAGAATTAGGGGTACTTTAGACTTTAAATAATGTGAGGAGAAGTCAGACGAAATGTAGTCCACATCCTTCCCACTCTCTTTTCCTCCCCCTTCCCTTTTCTTCCTCACCCTCCTACTTGACCCTTTCCTCCAAACACCCTCCTAGTTCATCTTCATATATCACTCACTCATTGTCTCGATTAGCCTCGTTGCAAACATATGAGACGTTAAGCCCAAATATCAATTTGTTGATCCCGAGAGCTATGCCGGCGGAAGCGTATGCTTCTGGTAGGGCCACCCTTGCCGGACTGGTCGAGGAGAAGCCTCCCCACTCCCGTTTCCTCCCCTTCCCTTTTCTTCCCCGCCCTCGTACTATGACCCTTTCTTCCAAATACCCCCCTTCATCTTCATCTTCATATATCACCCACTCATTGTCTCGATTAGCCTCATTGCAAAAATATGGGACGTTAAGCCCAAATATCTATCTATCAATAATTGGCAACAAAATTTTAGTAGGGACCCTATGAAAACCATACAAGCACATTTATGTCTACGTAGACTAAAATTCAGTACTAAATCTTCCATATTATGAGACCAATAAAAGTAAGTAGCCCCTAGGCCTAGCCGATAGACCTGGGCTCTCTAGGCCGTCAATAATAACACAATGCATTGCGTAATTTAATAAATCAGAGGAATTAAAGAAACTTAACCAGAGACTAGGATCTACGGTAGGCCTAGCTTAAACCTATACATCTGATGGAACAGTCTAGGCCTAACCTAGGCATCTGATAGAGCAGTCAAGGCTTACCGTAGGTCTACGCCAGCAGCAAGTTTTCGAAGTATTTCTAGGTCCCTAATAAACAGCTTACCGTAGGCCTAAGCCAGCAGCAAGTTCTAGTTGTAAATTCCTTTGACGGTTTCGTTTACCGTTTTCATTCACATCCCGTCAATCATAAATGCTAACATGTGTTTGCTATGATTAAACTTTTTGCGTTCAGTTCACGTTGACGTTCAGTCCAAGTTGCCGTCAATCGTAACTGATCCTGTAACTGTAAACCCACTATAATTTCTACTGTAATATTGTATTAAAATAATACTAAAAAAAAAAATGTTATGGGAAAATTTGTCTTACAAAAGTTAGACGTCATGTCCAACATTGCCTTTTAAAAGGCTTCCTTCGACTCCCTTTCTTTCTCTCGAGCTGCCAGTTCCAGCACCAACCTTGACTTCTCCTCTTCCCTCTCTATAAAAGCTAGACGTCGCTCTTCTAATAAGACAAGGAATGGGTCTTCAGTGGTCTCTTTTTTTTTGCGAATCATTTTCGTGATTGCAACTGTTGCCCCTCTTTTGAGTACTATTGCTGTTTTGTGTTGTTGTATGAAGTAGAGTGGGTGATGTGAAGGGTACGTAAATTGATTCGGAAAGAGAGAATCGTCGAGCAGAAGAAGTGGAGGTAGATGAGCCTGAAAAATCATCCAAAAAAATCAATTCGGCGCAATCCAGTGATATTTAGTCACGGGATGGGGGGCGTGATGATGCGGCTGAGATGCTGGAGTTGGTAGATTGTGTAGGGGAGACACTGGGCATATTTCAAAAAGTAATGGATGAATCGATCCTGGTCGGTGGGTTCATAATGTGGCGGTCACCGAGGATGGCATCCATAGCGTCGACAAAGGACCACGAGGTTAGCCCTATATCGCCATCTTCTGGACTGAACCCAGAACGTGGGGTTTTCAGTGCCTTATATTTTATTGTTATCTTGAACCATTGTTTTTGTACGGTTTTCCATTCCGTCTCATGGCCTACTTGCTTGGCCACCTTCACCCACCCTTCTTGCGAACACCCCCGTTGGCCAGTGAAAAGCCCAGCACATTGTGTCCGCAGGGTCAGCATTTCGTTTATCAACTCTGGTGTCCCTGCAAAAAAAAATGGAATGAAATTTTAGTCCTGTCACTGGGATTTTACCCAGTTGAATAGAATAGCCTAGGCCTACATCAACAAACTTATTTTGCCAAGGGTTATAAGGATGTTCATCCAGCTTTTTCATATTTATAAGCAGTACATTCTGTACAAAATTATCTTTTTCCTATTCCTACATTCTGTTATTTTAGCCGATTGGCATTATCTGTCAACTTAACATATACTTTCCTGCTCAGGGACTGCTACCTTATCGTGGTGGGTAGGTTTGCGTACTTTGTGGATCCCGAAAGCTATGCCGGCGGAAGCGTATGCTTCTGGTAGGGCCACCCTAGCCGGACTGGTCGAGGAGAAGTCAGACGAAGTGCAGTCCACACCCCAATCCCCTTTCCTCCCCTTTCCCCTTTCCTAACGCGCCCTCCTATTTGCCCCTTTCCTCCAAAGTGCCCCCAATTTCATCTTCATTATCACCAACTCATCGTCTTGATTAGCCAAGTTGCCAAAATATAAGACGTTAAGCCCAAACATCAATCAATCAATCAATCTTCATTATCACCCGCTTATCGTCACGATATCAAAGCACTGTGTCGCAGGTTTAACGACATTGCGTTGTTAAGCATTGTGCTCATTTCTTGCTTGTGCCTTTGCCCTACGTGGGGATGTAAATAACAAGTCAAAACCTTTTGGCGTAGCCGGTAGCTTTGTTTGTCTGTTGGACTTCGGCCTAGGTTGGACTGTTTGTTTGGCAGGATATTTTTTTTAAGGTTTTGCAATTTCTCATGAAGAAATTTAATAAGTTCAGCCTTATCTGTAAAATAACAACCATCTGTGTAGACCTACACACATTTGAAAATAACATATATTTGTGAACGTGAAATAAAGGCAGTATTGCTTTTAACCTATACAGAAGTTTCACAATTTACTTGAAAAATAAAACAACGTAACTGTTGAAATTGGACGAACTGGCATTTAGTTCCAGAATTCCACAGAAATCAATTACTTGGGGGTCATCTCCCTGATTTTTCCAAGGAATGTGTATATTTGTATTCACAGTCAGTAGGGAATCTATCTGCTCTTCAATATGCTCCAAAATCATACAATTAATTAACGTCATAGACAGGATTTAAAGAGGAGAGATAGGCACTGATAACCCAGATGTTTTGTGCCTTATATCCACAATAATATTATTATTAATATCGTTTCTGTTGGCGTCGTGTAGTTAGGCCTGGCCGTCTCCACGGAGTGGCAGTGGCTGATGCTGTCTGCTACTTGTAGTCTTGCTGAGTGGTCGATGCCCAGCTCGTCTCCTGCTGTTACTAGTGCTTTGCGGACGTCCGTGCATGCATATTTTTTGCCCGTGTATTTAGGAAATAATCTGCAAACGTGTTGTGTTGCTAGTTAGTCTGGTTTTCCGGCCAGGGTCAAGAGAAAGTTTTGTTCTGCAGCCCCAAACATCCGGTTTCTGATGTTGAAATATCGAACGTAGGCACTGATAACACAGATGTTTTGTGCCTTAAAACCACAATAATAGTAATAATAATAATAATAATAATAATAATACTAGTAATAATAATAACAAAAGTAATATTTCAATATGCTCCAACACCCTTAGGACAGATGGTTTCTTAATCCCCTTTCCACTTTCCTTAAGCGCCCTCCTACTTGCCCCTTTCCTCCAAAGAGCCCCTAATTTCATCTTCATTATCACCCACTCATCTTCTTGATTAGCCACGTTGGAAAAATATGAGACGTTAAGCCCAAATATCAATCATCACAACCTAAAGCGCGTGATGAATCCCACATCATCTATTACATCCAAGTAATTACGTTGTTCATTAAACACTCTTTCACCCTTTTGTGGTCTTTGTATGAGATTAATAATTTCTTCATCTTCCAAAAACAGCCGAGCTAGCTACGCTACCAGTTCAGTTTTAGACCGACTAATATTAGCGCGAATACGATGTGGTGTCATTAGCTTTTAGCTTGAATGATTTTAGTGTGTGTGCGGGTCAGCGAAAATAAGTTAGGTAATCTGAGAACTTGTGTATCGTCCGACAATTCCTTATTTTAAAAATCGTGTTAAAGACACAAACAGACAACTGTAAGTTCTCATGATGTGATACCATATTCTTAAAAACCTAAACATAGACTCTTAAATGTAAATTAAATCAATTGAAATTAGCTAACGCAATCACTAAAGAATGGACACAAGCCTCTACATAGACGTGTTACAGTGGTGTTGTGTGGAGCTTCCCTTCGGTGGGGCGTCTCTGGCAAATGTTCTATACATATCTGTTGTAGTGTATCTGGCGTGGAACATTCTATCTATTAAAGGTTTGTGGGAGTCTGAGGTTGTGGCTGAGGTTAGGGAGAAAACGTGTTACTATATGTATAAACAGGCATTAAAGGGGGATGGGGGGGGGGGCTTTGGCTTGTTCTTCCGGCACTGACCGGTCGATCGGAGTGTCTAAAGAATCGCGGATATATCGGATTGTAGATTTATTTTCGACTGATAAAAGATGAAGCCACCTCCTTTTTAGTTTGTAAAAAGTTCTTTTTTGCACTAGGCCTACCCACATAGGATTTATTTTTGTGTTGAAGATAATTTTTTTTGAATTTTTTTTTTCTTTTTTCAACTTTTTAAGTTTTCCAAAAACTGACTGTCGTAACAAGTGACTGTCAAAACAAGTGACGTGTCAGCAGCGGCAAGTCCTCGACAAACCTCTTTGAACGTTGAAATACCTGCGACACTTGAGGTTGCGAAATACTCTATAGACGTTCTTTGACTCGCTTTGTGCAGCCGAAGAAATTGGCCGCTGCGAAAAGTAGGTCTTGTTCATATGATCGGTGATTATGGCCTCCTCCATATGGACTAAAACATGCTCTGCCAGGGGTGAAATTCTCTTCAATTCCAAGGAATCTCCACTCTCACCATCTGGCACGGTGTCAGGTTGCCAGAAGACACATCCATATTTGTCCTTTTTTGATGCCCTCCGTTTTTTTGCTTTTCCTTCTCATCTTCATCTTGAAAAATATTTGAGAGACGTTTCTTTTTCATAGCATTTTTGGTTCTATTCAAGTATGCGATTCGCACCTCCGTCTGCCGTTTCAATGTGCTCCAGCCATGGAAGGATACTGAGAAACTATTTTACTTGCTATTGACGTGTAAACTTTGTCACTCGAGTAATTCGTTACGACGTAAATGTAAACTGGTGCCCGGACTCTCCATAACTAGTAATGGGAGTGTGCAAATCTTCTCTCCATAAGCAATTTGTACTTGCATCTCACCACGGTTTGGTAACTTTTTCCGAGCCCAAGTCTGTAGCGACGGTAGGGACTCTACTAATTCGTGTCCATTAGGCTACAATTTCTTAAATGTTTCGAAGCCTATCAATGAGCGTGACGCTCCACTATCAATGTCAAAACGTACTGGGCGACTATCCACGAGCAACTGCACACAGGTAGGGTCTGTATAAGCACAGTCTGTTTTAAACAAGTATGATTTTTGTTCTACTAACAATATTTGCTTGCAGGGTCTCATACATACTGTTTATGTTGGACAGTTCATCTCGCCAGTTGCACATGTAGAGTTTATCTTGATGATCCTCTTGCGTATATTCTGTCCAGTCTTCAATCAGTCCTGTAGTATTCCTAGTCTCACTGTTCACTGTTGTATCACTTATTGCAATTTGTAAAATTCGAGGTCTGCTATCGGCATGCCCCGATATATTTCCGCATTGATCATATTTTTATTATTCGTTATCACAACGTCTATTAAAGTCTGTGTATCCACTGTAGTTCTAGTAGGTTCTTTTATCAGTTGAATCAGTCTATATGCACTAACAGTTTATTTTAATTTCACGGTATTGTTTTGGTTCACTAACCAGTTATAATTGACATCACCCATGACTATAAGTAGAGCCAAGTAAAATTCGCGATACGAAATAAAACGAAACTGTCGTTATATCAGAATGATATTTGTGGACGAAACGTCATGTCAGTATGCTAATTATGTAAATTTTGAATCACGAAATAACGCGATTTGGAGCTTTAACCACGAAATCCACAAAATATCTGTTCATTCGCGAAATAAGACCAAAATTACGAAAAGTGTTAAATATTGGCCAAAAATCCGCGTCCGTGTCTGGCTGGGTTGATTTCCAGTTGTGAATTTGTGTGCCGTGAAAAGTCCACTGCAAGTGGCTCGAGTGACACATCACATCAGCGAGCGAGGCAGCATACCCCCACCCCCCCCCCCCCTCGCAACCCTTCCACACCCCGTCAAGTCTCCTAGACCAAGGCGACCGCCGACTGCCTGCCCTGCCCGGCAAGCTAATCAACACTCGTTCCGTTTCGTTTGTTCTTCCACGAACGCAATACGAGGACACCCGATCTGCTCCGGACGTGACTTCTGCATGAGTACATGACCTTGGCACTTGCAGTTCGTTTCGTTAGTTCGCAAGGCTAACAACCCTGTCTATCGGCCGGCAACTCTTTTGTGACCAGTCTTATTTTAATCTGTTTTCGGGGAAAATGCCAAAAATAAAAGTTAGTGTAAAAAAGCGCTCAGAAGAATTTGAGAAAGAGAGTTTTTACGTGAGAAATGGTACTGTTCTTATGTGCAAACATTGCGATTGCCGTCTTGAATATGAACGCAAAGACACCCTGTTAAAACATGTGGTGAGTGATGGTCACAAAAAGGCAAAGGCTAGAGGAGGGCAGAAGAGGCAGGCTTCTCTGCAAGAAAGCTTTGTAGCCGCGAAGAAAGCCAAGGATGACAAAGAAGAGTGTATTACGGACACAGTTGGGGCATTTTTAGAAGCGGGCATTGCACCTGAAAAGCTAGATCACCCCAGTTTACGGTCGTGGATGAGTATGTATGTGGCCGGAAGTGGTGATCTGCCATGTGCCAATACCATCAGGCGCAAATACGTCCCTTTGATCGGAGCAAATAAAGTTGAGGAAATAAAAAGTGCGATTGCAGGTAAAGATGTCGTCATAATTTGTGATAAAACTACAGATAAAGCCGGTAATTGTGTGTTCAATATTCTGTTTCGCTTACTTGAGCCCACTGACAGACAAGACGTGTTCCTTGCTGCATCTGTTGTGTTGGACACTGCCGACGGAAAAAGTTGCGCACAAGCTGTAATCAACACCCTCACGAAGTACGATGTTGCCTACGAGAGTTGTGTGGCGTTTTCAACAGATTCTGCTCGCTATATGACCACTTGCTACAACACACTTAGTGCGCTTGTTGGGGAAGACAACTTTATACACGTGCAGTGCTGGGCGCATAAGGTAGGCTGGACAAGGCCTATTTTAATATTATTTTCTTTTGTGTTATTTTACTTAGTTATGCTAGTTTTATTATGCCTCAGAATTGAACATCTACTAGGCCTAGACTTAATTCTGCACATTCTACACACAAACAAATGTACAGCCTTTAGGTACAGCGCCTAAAAAAAGTGCGAACCCCTAAAATATCGTCTACAACAGGGTTGTTTGGGGGGGGGGGGGGGGTATATACACCCAGACATAGCCTGAGTTTAGCAAGGGAGTACGTCAGCCGATTTTGCCGTCAATGGTAGGGGCCTACATCACGAAATAAATATAAATGAGGGTAATCATTTATTTCACAATAACATAGGAATACATTCCAGTCACTTTATTTAATATAATGAGCCCGTTTTTAATTAAGTAGGTTAGGCCTATACTAACTCAAGTTAATTGACAGTATCATAAACAAACACAAAACAAGGAGGGCTCCTATTAATTTACAGTATTTACTAGGGCTGCCTTTTGACATCGATGTTTCGATTCGATGTTGATGTCGCGGACAAATTTTAAGACATCGGTGTGATACGTTGACACTTTTTTTTTTTTTTTTTTTTCACTAATTCAGCTTTACTTATCACGTTCCCCGCGCTCTCGCGCATACACGTGTAATTCTCTCATCTTTCATTTCTATATCCATTTTTGCTATTTCTTTGAGCTTGGATATCCATTTGGAGAGTTATCCATTCTCTAGGTTTGTTCTCTTTCATCTTGCTATCTTCAGACTATAAATTTAGTTCTCGGTTTCATCGTCCTCTTGCCATGTTGCTTATACCTAAGCCGTTGGTTTATGACTCAGCTTCCTATCTTCACCCTTCCTGGCTTTAGACTCAAATGCCTTCCTACTTCCAAAGGATATTCATTCTAAATCTTGCAAGAAAATTCTCTTCCGGTTTATGTCTTGCAGGAATTCCCTTCTGGTTTATGTTCATTCACAAATTACTTGTAAAAGCTTTCTACGATCCAGTGTAATATGTCTTCATTCCAGACGTCGACTCGGGTTCTTCAATCTTCCTAGACGATCTTGTAGGCGAAATCTCTTTTGGTGTTGTTGATGATGGCTCATCTGGCTGATCCTGGTGTTTTCTGAGACTTCGACTCGGGTTCTTCAATCTTCCTCAACGATCTTGTAGGCGAACTCTCTTCTGGTATTGTTGAAGACAGCTCATCTGGTTGATCCTGGTGTTTTCTTTCCAGCTCAGCTCTCTTCTTCATCTTCGACTCTTCTGTCCATTAAATTTCTTCTTACGTCTTCATGTTGATGAGGCATCAGATACCTCCTCTTCTACAGAGGTATCTTCCGAACTCCATTCCCCTTGTAGTGCTAGCGAGTTTACTCCAGGGTCTTCCTCATCCTCGCTCCCATTTGTATTTCTTCTCGCCCGTCTTTCCATTTCTGCCTTCCTGTTTTGATCTCGTAAGGACCAGACCTTTTTGGAGAACTCTTCTAATTTTCTGAAGTTCCCTTCTTCGTCAAGAAATATCTTCAAGTCTTCGCCTCTCTTCACATGTTCCAGGAGTTGCCCGATAGTTTCCGCTCGTAGTTCTTTATAGTCTTCGCAATAGCATAAAATATGCCATAGATCCTCCACTGCTCCGCATCTACATTTGTCCTCCGTCTCTAGCCCAAGCCTCGCCAGGTTTGACAGGATTGGCCCATGTCCGGTAATACTGAAAGTTGTGGCCATTCCTGGGGCAAATCACTTCCAATCTCTTCTACTTCTAATATCAGGAATGAAATTGTATGTAGTTCTTCCGTTTGTTGAGCTATCCCAATCCTCTTGCCATATATCCCAGAAGGCTTCTCGTAGTCTGTTGATCTCGGAGCGCAGAAATACCTTTTTGGCTCTACCAATTTCTTGAGTGATTCGGTTTTCGATCCCATGAAATGATATTATGTTGTTACGTCTTATGTTGTATGCAAATGCCCTTAGCGCAATTTCCATCGAAATGGGGAGCTTCCCAGCAATGACTGTGAGCGCTTCCGTCGAGACTGTTCTACAGCCGTTGGTTACCATTAAGAGTAGTTGTCTTTGTATACCGTTCATGGTTCTATTCATTCTTACCAATTGAAGTCTATGAATCCAGACAGACGCTGCATAGCTAATAATTGGGATAGCTATGGCTTCGTATAAAGCATTTAAAGTTCTGTAGTTTAGACCCCATTCCTGCCTGGATATACGCCTGATCATGCAAAAGACGGAGACAATTTTCTGCTTGAGGTATTGGACGTGCGGTAGAAAAGTCCTGCAGTCGTCCATGATAACACCAAGGTACTTGTAGATCCTTACAAAGCTTATCTTTCTGCCCTTAGTCTTGATGATAGGCATTCTGTTTCTTGATAAATTGCCTTTTATCAGCATGCATTTGGTCTTGTCCTCAGAGATGTCCATTTTGTGTGTTTTATTCCAGGCTTCACACTTCCTAAGTACAGCATTTCCTCTATCTTCTAGTTCAACTCTGCTATTTCCTCGCACAATCACTACTTTATCATCCGCGTATGCGATTGTGGTTGTTCCTACAACGTTGTTGTCGATCGTATCTTCATCGAATAGCATCGTCCAAGCTATAGGGCCCAGTACCGACCCTTGTGGGCAGCCTCTGTTTACTTCTCTTCCGGTCTTACAATACTTTGTTTTGATCTCGACTCGCCTATCACTGAAGTAGCTTCTAATCATCTCGTACATCTGTTTCGTGACCCTCAACAACCGGAATCTTCTTAGTATGCTGGGCCACCAGACGTTATCAAACGCCCCGCTAATATCAATAAAGATAAGCAGAACGTATTTCGAGTCGGAGTTTTCCACTTCCCGCAGAAGGAGAGAAATCGCGTCTTCCGTAGATTTACCGCTTCTAAAGCCAAATTGATTAGGGGCACATAGGTCGGAGGTGAGATACCTGTCATTAATCCGTTTAACCATTATCTTCTCATATAGCTTCCCAAGCACTGGTAGGAGTGTTATTGGCCTGTAGCTCCCAACCCTGTTGTTCTCTTTATCCGGAGCCTTCTTCAAGATTTTTAAGGTCCCAATTTTCCAAATGCTAGGGAACACCCCTTCTTGTACACATTTATTGAAGACCTTCCTGATGCACTCAGGGTACATTTCCCAAACCTTTTGAACCATCTCTTTTTCCAGGCTGTCCCATCCGGGTGCTTTTCCTTTCTTCATTTTATATATCGCTTCACCAATGTCCTGTAACGAGATTTCCTCTTCTTCCCCTTCCCCGATGTATTGCTCATTTTCAAGCCTGATTGCTCGTTGTATCGCCGTTTCCTCCTCTGTAACATCTAATGGAATCATCTTGTCTAAGAGCGCATTTATCGACTCTTCCCAATTTTCCGTTTCCTCTCCAGCTTTGTCAAGTACGGTGCTGAACAGGTCATCACCCCGAGTCTTCCCTCTAGTAATTCTACTGACTATACCCCATGGGTCTTCATTGCCAGGGCCTTGGATTAGGTCTTTCCAGGACTGCTCTTTTCTCTTCTTGATCTCTAACTGATATTTCTTTCTTGCCTTCTGTTCTTCTCGTTTCGCCTCTTCGACTCTATCTGATCTTCCACCCCATGGCATCTTCCTTCTTGCATTATGCAGCTCCTTCCGCTTCTTCTTTACCGTTTTCCTTAAACTCGTGAGTTCGTCACACCACCATGGAACACATTTATTTGTTTTCTTCTTAGGTTTCATCGCTTTACTCGTTGCTTCCATCATTGTCTTTGTTAGGTGGTTTACGCTCTCTATTGCTGTTGCCGGCAATGACAATTGCCAGCGCTGTAGCCTTCGAGTGATCTCTTCTGCAAACACATCCCATTTTGCCTTTTTAATGTTGTACCTCAATCCCGCATTTATATCCTCAGTTGGTGTCACCAATTTATCTTGAACATACTCAAAGATTATTAATCTGTGGTCACTGGTATAACCATGTTCTCTGACAGTCCAATTTCTGACACTTGGGCCATTCGTTACTCTGATGTCCATATTCGACTCCCCGTTGTTAGTGCAAAAAGTGAAGAAGTCGCTAGGCTCATTGACAATCTGTAGATCTTCTGCTATGAGGACTTCTACCAGCCTTTCCCCTTTCTCATCATCGTTTTTGCTGTACCACATTCTCGATGCCGCATTGGAGTCGATGCCAATGATAAGGCACTTATTTTTCATACAAGTTGCAAGCCTTTCAAGTTCTTGTAGATACATGTCAAATTCCCCCGATGGTTGGAAGTACATGGATGCAAGGCAAATCTCCCCCGTGGGGCCGTTGATAATGCCACAAGTCATGTGCGTAGTGCAGAGAGCATTTACTCTTGTCACGGTAACTTCTCTATTCCTTACTACCACAGCCGTCCATCCATTCATCCGTCCTTCGGCTTCAATGATACGGTAGGAACCGTATCCCTTGACCCTATTTTTAAAATTGTATGGTTCCTGTATTAGTGCTACATCAATGTTATATTCTTCCATGTAGGCTTTCACCTGATAAGCCACCACACTCGAACGCTGCGCGTTTATTTGTACTACTCTTAGAAGACTCCTCCTGCTACCAGCCATACTCAATTTTGGTTCTAAGTGTCTCTAGCGCTCTCAGGTACTCGAGGCATGTTGGGTCTCGATAGTTATGATTGTCATTCCTTCTTCTGGCGTTACAATTTATGCACTGGGGTGGTTCTCTACTTCTTGGGCAGGTTCCCCCGGTATGCCCATTTCTCCCACAATGCCTGCAGGTCACTTGCTTCTCTGTGCATGCCGACGCTATGTGGCCATATCCAAGACATTTAAAGCACCTGGTTGGGATCAGGAATTCTATCGCTTTATGGGATCTGTGCCCGATATAGACCCTTCCAGTTCCTATTAGTCTCGCAAAAATCTTATGATGCAATTCCATGATGATGTTGTTTCCCTTATCATTGTCTTTGCTAAATTGCCTCTTCACTATGCTCACGTTTTGCTCGAAACTCTCAAACGTTCCTTCGTTTAAGTCAAAATTCCTGTCATATAGTTCTCTTTTTACTTCTTGATCGTTCATCTCTTTAGGGACGTCAAAAATTAGCAATTTTGGGCGTTTCTTTTGTAAGCATTCCACCTTCAAACCCATGTCATGCAGTTTCTGGCTTTCTGTTATTTGCTTCAAATCAGTGTCATTGTCAACTTCAATGACTATGCCATGATCTCTAATAGTTCGTAGTTGCCTTATCCTCAGGTGTTTCAACTCTTCCTTGAGTGTTGAGGTAGCCAAATCTCTTATTGCCTCGCTGGAAGGTTTATCCTCCTCTTCGCTTGTGGACTTAATGAAGATTGTTTTAAACTTCCGCCTCGTGTCCTCCTTTTCAGGACCTCTTCCGCTGTCCGATCTCTTAACACTTTGGTCCAGACCGACCACTTCTGCGAAAGTTCCTGCCCAGGGACTGCCACCTTATCGTGGTAGGCAGGTTTGCGTGCTTTGTTGATCCCGAGAGCTATGCCGGCGGAAGCGTATGCTTCTGGTAGGGCCACCCAAGCCGGACTGGTCGAGGAGGAGAAGTCAGACGAAGTGCAGTCCACACCCCAATCCCCTTTCCCCCCCACTGTCCCATTGAATATTTGTCCTCCCACTTGGCCCTGCCCTCCCTTGCTGGACTCCCGTATGACGACTCACGCGACGTACAATGGATCTGATTCGGATGTGGCTTTATTCTTCATTATCATCTTTCTCATCTTCATTATCACCCGCTCATCGTCTCGATTAGCCATCGTTGCATAAATATGAGACGTTAAGCCCCATTAATCAATCATCATCTGCGAAAGTTCTAGGAACTTTTCCTATTTGCTCGGCAACTTCCTCAAGTTTCCCAGCTGAGTTCGTTTGCTCTTGACTCATTACATCTACTCTGTCTGTTAGATCTAATACCTTGGTCTTTAAATCCTCTTGATTCTCAGAGACCTTCCTTGTTAGGTCCTCAATCTTCTGGATGCTTCTGCTCGCTTTAGAAATCTCGAAAACCTCGCTTCTCAATTCCTCTCTTGTCTTATTTATGTTCTCGATTATACCTTCCAGGTTAAATCCCATCCTTTTATTCTCCTCCGTTAGGGCCCTTGCAATGATGTTTTCTCTTAGCATGTTTTGGACCGCCTCATCAATGTTTCTTATTAACTCATTACACGAGTTCTTGGTTATAAGGTTCATCCTAGTAACACTTCTTATTGTTCCTTCCAACTCGATTTTAATCCTTCTGAAAACCTGGACCGAGTCCTCCTCTTTAACCACCTTCTTTCTGCTTTTACCGACTCTCGCTTCGCCCTTTTCACTCCCTTTAACGGGTGTCCTAGGTGTTTTCCCAGATTTTCGGAAGCTATTCTCTTCTTCTGAGCTCTTTTCCGATTCAATTCCAGTTAGATTTGCAGGGTCGTCATCTATCCATGTTCCTCTTCCCTTCTCCTCGTCCCTTTTTGTAAGTTTGTCTGTCATTATGAATCCCACGAGTATTTGTGAAAATGTGTCCACCCAAACAGAGCACATTATCTGGGCAAGGCATTTCTATCCCCCCGGGGGCGCCAGATACCCGGGGTTTAGGCCAGTAAGACCATACGTAACGCCGTTGGCCAACAAATCCCTAGGCCTGGTTTCCCTACCTGATGGATTTAGCGGGTTTTGAATAGTTACCTTCTATAGGGATCGACCAGTTAAGGCAAGTCCCCACCCGGTTCGTAGTTCGGAAGACGTAAGGATTTGGGGGATCATATGCTCTAGCCAACAATCACCCCCGCCTCCCTCGCTGTCAACCTTAACAGCCACACCACGTGAAGGTGAACCATGGGCTAGGGGGGTAAAGGCCCGTAAAGGCAGAGCAGCCAGAGGCCCCACTCGAGGAAACTACCCGCCCCATAACTACAGAGCAGGCACCTCCCAACGAGCGACGCTCCCGATCACCCTAACCCCCGTAACCTCCCCCCCTGACCGAGAACTAGCTCAGTCGTGGCCTGTGATACGTTGATATCGAACCCAAAAAAAAAATGAGTTTGAAACACGTTTCTCCCTGGCGGCGTTTTAGATTGGCACTAGGAACGCCTTTGATGCGTTCGCCGACTGCATTACCTTCCACTGTGAAATAATTGGAAATACGAGACAACTTGCAACCTGTCACGCTAATGCCCCCCCCCCCTCTCCCCCAACAAGACTTACGCGTGTATATTTCCATATTACATTTTTCGGGAAATGTTCTATATTGACCTGCCCAGGGACTGCCACCTTATCGTGGTGGGCAGGTTTGCGTGCTTTGTTGATCCCGAGAGCTATGCCGGCGGAAGCGTATGCTTCTGGTAGGGCCACCCAAGCCGGACTGGTCGAGGAGGAGAAGTCAGACGAAGTGCAGTCCACACCCTAATTCCCTTTCCCCCCCTCTGTCCCATTGAATATTTCTCCTCCCACTTGGCCCTGCCCTCCCTTGCTGGACTCCCGTATGACGACCCACGCGACGTACAATGGATCTGATTCGGATGTGGCTTTATTCTTCATTATCATCTTTCTCATCTTCATTATCACCCGCTCATCGTCTCGATTAGCCATCGTTGCATAAATATGAGACGTTAAGCCCCATTAATCAATCAATCAATCTATATTGCATTGGTCTTTTCAACTTGATGTGGTTAATAAGCCCCGTGTATTTGCTGCTGCTGTTCCTAACTACTGCTTTCGTTACGCCTATTCTTTCGCCTCGACATAACACGAGACCGAAGTGAAAACTGACATTTGCTTAGTCCGGTGAACGCAGCCGTGCACACGTAGAGTGCGACTGAAAGGGATGCTGGTCCGCTGGGCCTTGGGCTTTGACGAAGTCGTGACCAAGATTGTTGAGTTGTCTGACGAGTTAGCGATAGTTTGGGGGGCTGGGGGGTAGGTTGACGGGAGCGGTGGCCAGCGAGCTTTCTAAAAAGCCAGTATCGCGTCGCACGCACGCGAGTAAAGACATGTTTTAGCGGTGCGCACGGCCAGGCGACGTATTATTTGGACTTCTTTCGATTCGATCGCAACGTGATGTCTAAATTTTCAATCCGACATCGATTTACAAATATTAAGTCGAACGGCAGCCTTAGTATTTACTAACAGATTTATTTGCAACAAAACAATATACATGTTACAATTAATTGTGCCATTCATTAACCATATTATTAACATTTTGCCATAAGTAAATGGTCGCAGCCAGTTCTTTTGCTCCTTTTTTACAACGCATTTTTCTTTCATAGATAAACTTGGTTGGTCAGCTGTGGCAGAACCACTTCGAGGAATTGAATGCTGCCGTGGCAAAAGTGAAAAGTGCCTTTCTCAACACGCGAAAGCGTAAACACAAATATCTGGAATTTTTGCGGAACAAGTATGAAGCAGATACGAACAAAATAAAATTGTTCCCCATGCCCGTGCTGACCAGGTGGAATAGCTGGTTCCACTCGGTGACATACCTGTCAACACACCTGGCTGACATAATAGAATTTATGAACCAGATGTCAGCCAAAAATGCAGGTGTAACCTACCTGAAAACCATCTCAGCGGACCTTACTGCAACAACACAGATGCAAGCAACATTTGTTGCAGACAACTGTGCTACAATGGTGGAGCTGATAGAAGTACTGGAGGGTAACTCTTACCCAACAGCTCACATACTAGACACTAGGCTAGATATACACTTGAACACAAGTTAGGTTTACTGGCTGAAGGAGTCTTCAATGAAGAATTCAACCAGAAGCTTAGTAGAATGTTGCCATTGAAAAAAGCTGAGGTAAAATCTCAGTGTAAGCTTGTGGCTCAAACAAACCTAACCATTATCTTAAAATAGCGTTCCGTAAATGACGGACGCCCGTAAAGCCACCAAAGAAAGGGTCGTACCAATGTAATTCGGATAAATCCCGAGACCCTTCAATTTATCTATAGTGGCCTGGGGAAGACATCCACGAGCTCCTACCACTAACGGTACAACTTCAAACCTAGAAACTCCCCATCTCGCCTTGAGAACTGGCTCCATGGGGAGGTAACTCCGTAATTTCTCATGGTCAGCCTTCTCCAACCAAGGCCCACCCTCAAACCTGACGGTGACGTCTACCACCATGACCTTATCGTTTTTAACATAAACCTTAATAAGTATTGATGGCTGAACGAGGTGCTCAACCGCGTCGATGACACATTGTAAAATCTGCTCGTGCCGGTGCAGCACAGCACCGAGGCTTTTGTCACACTCCCCGAGGACATGGGCGAGTATCTCAACAGCAGCCCCGCAGTGCCGACACCGCGCAGAGTCAACAGACTTGCAAGCATACAACACCTGCCGAGTCTCAAAAACGTTACCCCGGAACTTGAATTCGTCGATGAAATGACGCTGTGGGAGTTTGGCACAATCAGCAGCCACCTATTGCTCATAGGGCTTGCTCTGAAAGCCTGCACCCCAAGCCCGTGTAACGACATACGACCCCATTGATCGAATTCCTCAGCTTTAAGCCGCTCCTTGACCCTGCGCACATCAACCGCAGCGCAGGGCCAAGGAAGGGACAACGTGGACGCAATGATTTTACATCGACTCTGGACCCTGTCTCCAGCGATTGCCGCCGCAAGAACAGGATCATCCACATGACTCGCCGTAATAACCGAGTTCAGCGTGGCACACTTGATTATATGCTCTAACCGCAGAACACCCAACCCACCATCCTTCCGGCGTGCGTAGATGAGCCCATCAGGGGTCTGCGAAGGAAGATGAAGAAACTCCTTCACAACCCTTCTGATGGCCCCATCCACTTCTCGAAGTTGGTTTTGAGAAGGCAATGAAAAGGAAAGAATGTGAGTTAAATGGGGAAGATAGTAAGTGGTGAGTAACGTCCATTTTTGAGTAGGCTTAAGCTTTACCGAAGAAAACCTATTAACCGATGATAGAATAGCGTCGACCCCGCGCCGACAACGCATCCCATTGAACGAGGAAAGACTCCCCCCCCAGATAGTCGATGCACCCCTCGGGCGGCACACAGTGAACACTGACTCCCCGCACCGAGAGGCCCGGGTCGCTATGAATCCAAGTCTTCCCAGAATTAGTGATAGCAAAAGTATGACATTTCGGAATTGATAGCTCCATACCGAGATCCGCGAAGAAACTATCCACTACCTGGAGATAAACACTCACATCCCGAAGGGAGAGAGATAACAGAACCACGTCGTCGGCAAAACCCAGGACCGAGACCCTCTAGCCATGAAGGGAGAAACCCCTGGCCCCGCACGTATCAAGTAACTGTAAAAGAGGATCTATGACGATATTAAATAGAAAGGGGGATAAGGGGTCGCCCTGTTTCACGCCTCTGCGGATTGTTAGCCGAGGCGCGCGTTCTTGAGCGAGTCTGTATTTCCACTCCTGTAGAAGGTGGAGATGCGAGACGATCAACAAACGAGATGACGCACAAAGACTCCCAATGGCATAGAAGCCAATCCTGACCCCATTTCGTGTGAAACACAGGCAAACACCACCTTCAGAAAAAAAACTAACGCCACCGCACCAGAGCTTTCTTCATGCAACATGGCCCAGCCCTCAAGATTAACAATAGAACCGCGCCGCCCCGCACCTCCACCTTCTACAGCCATGGGTATACAGACAACGCGCGCCTCGGCTGACAATAGTCAGTCGACATAAGCACCGGTTTGAAACAAGCATAGGAGAAGCTGTTGTACTGGTATAGTTCGAGTCTCATCCACCCAGCGCGCCACATGAGACGGTATAGAAGTGCACTGCTATGCCACTAGATGCCTATTGGCCGATAATTCACACTTTCACGTAATTGGCTGACAAATTTAATTTGAAGGATTGTCAACTGACAAACAATTACACTTGCAAATTTCAACATCTATGTCCCGTGTCCGTGTGACGGTGAATTGTGAAACTCTGGTCAGTGGTCAGCTCATTACGCCTAGCGTACATCAATTTTTTAGTTGTTATGGTGATAAAGTGAAGTGATAAGTGCAGTGAAGTGGTGATGAAGTGATAATTATTTTGGTAATAAATAACATAAACAGACATAACCTTGAAACTTGCCTAGCCCTAGGGCCTATAGGCCTACATGGTGCGTTGTTATTTGAATTTTCGTTCTTATTTTAAACGTCATTAAACAAAAATCTTATATTTACCCTAGGCCTATTTCATGAAGCATGTTTTATATCCTTATTATCTCATGATTCAATGCTGATTTCAATGTACACATTATGGCTGGGTAGGCCCTAGGCCTAGCGTAGATGGGCTGAGGCCTTATGCCTACATTATCTGGACTTTGTAACATTCATCAGATCCATATGCAGCCCTAGCCCTACGCCTAGACTAGGGCCTATGTTTACATTGAAATGCTGCTCATTTCCCTTCCTTCCTTTCTGATGTTAATTATATAGTTATAGGACTAATTATAATTGAAGTGTTGCCTAGCAGGGCCTAGCCCTAGTGCCTTGCCATCAATGTCCTTGGACTTGCAGTTCAATTTATCTTGAATGCATCTAGAAATAAGGTCCTTGCTCTGTGTATAAAGTAACACGTTTTAAATGCAATGAAAGTGTAAACATCTAATATTGCTATGTAAATGTAGCACTTGAGCATAAAAGCTTAAATCATAATAATAATAATTTTATAAATCGCAAATACAAAAGATTCCTACGTTACCGGCCTAGCGCCGTAGTTCGAGTCGCAACCACCAGGAAGCAGCACAACACTACAACCGAAAATTAACGTTGAGTTGCGCATCTTACCGAAGGTAATCATCTTAGTATCCTTGGACATAAGACTCTTGAATGAGAAGGACGTGATAGGGACTCGTGAACATGCCAGATGCAATTCTGGCAAAACGTGGAGCAATGGGTGACAGACTTCGGTCTGCACCGGTATACTCACACAAGCGGCGGAATATCCCGGTAGACAACAAATCCATATATATATACAAATAAAATTACTAGACTATCAAAAGAATAACAAGGTGTAAATAAATTATTGATGGCAGCATTGGCAGACTGTTCTATTTAAAAATGTCAGTTTGTTCTAGCTTCATAACGGAACCGCCAAAGCTCGTCATCATCCTCGTCTTGTCTCGTCGCTGTCAGTCATCGCTTGCATGAAGGCTTATGATTATGGGCTCAACTCCCCGGGTATCTGTGCCCACTTCTGTGGCCCAAGTCTCTCTTATCAGTTTTTCACAGTTGTCGACTCGTTTTGACACATTCCGCTGCCGTTATGGCCTCTAGGGCATCATCTGAAACTCTTTTTGTGTTTTCCACTGTTTTTTCTCCGTTCCCTCCCAATATTGTCATCGTAGCTTTGTTTGGTAGTAGGCCCTATTTACTAACATGTATAGGTTAGTGCATTACCTAGGCCTAAGAACTTCTTTAATTACGTTACTCTAGCAACTACAGTGGAACTAGAGTTACAAGCATAAGTTATTGTATGTTCGTTCTTTATATTATTATCATGTTTATTATTGTCATATTGTGACACAAAGACTTCGTCCATATACCAAATGGTATATTCCCCGAACCCCTCCGAGAAGAAAAATGTTTTGTCCTTGCTTAAATTGATACCAAGCAATGCCAATAAGCGCCTGTTCATCTCAATACACTTTTTATTGTCGACCATGGTATTTGAGAGGTACAGGCTCATTGAATCGTCGCTTGATCGGAGGGTCACGACCTTTATTAATCTCGGGTCCATTCGATGATTTGTGGCGAGAAGTCCCAGTGTTGAAGAAGCAGCGTTCAACATCCCTATGAGCATGCCGCAACTCGCCCTTAATGCTGTTCGGTCCTCGGTGATTAGATGGTTTACGTTTCAATACCATACATGGATCCGCCCATTAAAATGATGAGCGCATTCATCGGTCCAAACTCCAATTGAGTATTGCCCTTCATCTTCCATCACAGGCCCAGGACCTAGCTTCACAGTCTTCAAGGCTTGAAGGAAGTTCCCAGCAATGGCTATTGAGGAGAAGAGCTTCCCAAACTCACAGGCCTCATGGAGTGCTAGCTCCATTCTGAGAGAGTCATCAATTAAAAAACGATGCATTAGAGCAAATGCCAAGAACGAAAGGCACTCGTTCCACTTACTAGCATCCTACGTTCCCTGAGACGTCTGAGTATATATATTACTGAGTATATATATTACTGAGTGTATATATATATATATTGTTTATATATTTGTTTTAAGAGATCCCCATCTACTTATCGTGGTGGGCAGGTTTGTTCGCTTTGATGATTCCTGGAGCTATGCCGGCATCCATTTCGTTGCAGACGGAGCAAGTAGGCCTACACGAAGGAAGAGGACACAAAAATCCTGACTTACTTATTACAAGCCAGATGGCTCGAAAGAGTAGGAGGGAACACCCTTTGGGGAGGGGAGGAGGGGTTCTTGCATTTTCCCTTGAGCTTCATTGTCATGATTGTCTTCATTGTTCATGATTGTCTTCATTGTTCATGATAGTCTCTGCGCCCGCCCCCAGGAGGGGTTCTTGCATTTTCCCTTGAGCTTCATTGTCATGATTGTCTTCATTGTTCATGATTGTCTTCATTGTTCATGATAGTCTCTGCGCCCGCCCCCAGGAGGGGTTCGTGCATTTTCCCTTGAGCTTCATTGTCATGATTGTCTTCATTGTTCATGATTGTCTCTGCGCCCGCCCCCAGGAAGGGTTCGTGCATTTTCCCTTGAGCTTCATTGTCATGATTGTCTTCATTGTTCATGATTGTCTCTGCGCCCGCCCGCAGGAGGGGTTCGTGCATATTCCCTTGAGCTTCATGGTCATGATTGTCTTCATTGTTCATGATTGTCTCTGCGCCCGCCCCCAGGAGGGGTTCGTGCATTTTCCCTTGAGCTTCATTGTCATGATTGTCTTCATTGTTTATGATTGTCTCTGTGCCCGCCCGCAGGAGGGGTTCGTGCATTTATCCTTGAGCTTCATTGTCATGATTGTCTTCATTGTTCATGATTGTCTCTGCGCCCGTCCGCAGGAGGGGTTCGTGCATTTATCCTTGAGCTTCATTGTCATGATTGTCTTCATTGTTCATGTTTGTCTCTGCGCCCGCCCCTAGGAGGGGTTCGTGCATTTTCCCTTCAGCTTCATTGTCATGATTGTCTTCATTGTTCATGTTTGTCTCTGCGCCCGCCCCCAGGAGGGGTCCGTGCATTTTTCCCTTGAGCTTCATTGTCATGATTGTCTTCATTGTTCATGTTTGTCTCTGCGCCCGCCCCTAGGAGGGGTTCGTGCATTTTTCCTTCAGCTTCATTGTCATGATTGTCTTCATTGTTCATGTTTGTCTCTGCGCCCGCCCCCAGGAGGGGTTCGTGCATTTTCCCTTCAGCTTCATTGTCATGATTGTCTTCATTGTTCATGTTTGTCTCTGCGCCCGCCCCCAGGAGGGGTTCGTGCATTTTCCCTTCAGCTTCATTGTCATGATTGTCTTCATTGTTCATGTTTGTCTCTGCGCCCGCCCCCAGGAGGGGTTCGTGCATTTTCCCTTGAGCTTCATTGTCATGATTGTCTTCATTGTTCATGATTGTCTCTGCGCCCGCCCCCAGGAGGGGTTCGTGCATTTTTCCCTTGAGCTTCATTGTCATGATTGTCTTCATTGTTCATGTTTGTCTCTGCGCCCGCCCCTAGGAGGGGTTCGTGCATTTTTCCTTCAGCTTCATTGTCATGATTGTCTTCATTGTTCATGTTTGTCTCTGCGCCCGCCCCCAGGAGGGGTTCGTGCATTTTCCCTTCAGCTTCATTGTCATGATTGTCTTCATTGTTCATGTTTGTCTCTGCGCCCGCCCCCAGGAGGGGTTCGTGCATTTTCCCTTCAGCTTCATTGTCATGATTGTCTTCATTGTTCATGTTTGTCTCTGCGCCCGCCCCCAGGAGGGGTTCGTGCATTTTCCCTTCAGCTTCATTGTCATGATTGTCTTCATTGTTCATGTTTGTCTCTGCGCCCGCCCCCAGGAGGGGTTCGTGCATTTTCCCTTGAGCTTCATTGTTACTGTTGCTGGCATTCCAACTTCCGTTGGAGCGGCTTGACGTTATGAAACAGTTGACATAAGTAATTTGAGAAGTGTTTGTCCGCAGAATCTGCGGGGCTAGTTTGGGATTGTTTCTTATAAGGATTTCTTTGACTGTATTGTTGTTCTCGGAGATTTGTTTTCTGAGGAACGTCTCCAATGAGTTCACCTTCTGCTTTTTCTCGACATGAAAGACATCAGGCGAACTCATTCGAGACGTTGGAAGGGAATGTAATGTTGATGGACGGGAAGTTATTGTTGATGAACGGGATTCTCAAATTTTGCAGCTTAGCATTTTACAGCTTCGGAATTAGCAGGACCACGAAAACTGCTACCCTGCCGTCCCATGATAAATATAATATTAATTGCTCGTAGAGCAACATCTCGCCTGTTCTGCACCTGCATCTTTCGCAGATCACAAACGTCTTTATTGTCACCTGATTCACAGCCTTCTCACGTGAAAAGCTGTGAAAAGTATCAGCTGCGGTTAAGTGATCAGAACTTCTCTCGTGAAGGTCCACTACTCTGTTGCAATTGCCGGATTCCCAAAAGGCATCGTTGCCCCAGCCTGTCACCAAGGAACTTCTTGAAGCAGAAGGAGTCCTAAAGCCCATACAACTCCAGCAGAATAGTTGCCGACTTTAAGCGTAGTAGGAAATCCATAGACGCCTGTCGCCATTTTCAATGCGGGGGATTCTACCTTTCTTAAAGAGAAGCTTTACAAATGCTCCAGGCTTTGTTTCAGGTTGAATAGGGCGCAACCGAATCAGCCGTTTCCCCTCCTCGACCCCTCCCTGCAAAGGTGCTACGTGATAAGCATCATCAACGTCATTCCCCACTACTAACTCATTTCCTTCAGGCTCGTCCTCCGATTCTGATGAAGACGTATGTGACAAAGCTTTCTCAACAACCGTGTTAGTTTTGTAGAGTTAAAGACTTTCCCTGCCCAGCTACTGCTACTTAATCGTGGTGGGCGGGTTTGCGTGCATTGATAATTCCTAGAGCTATGCCAGCGGAAGCGTATGCTTCTGGCTCAGCCCCTCCCTTGCTGGACTCCCGTATGACGATCCACGCGACGTGCAATGGATTTGATTCGGATGTGGCTTTTTTCTTCATCATCATCTTTCTCATCTTCATTATCACCCGCTCATCGTCTCGATTGGCCATAGTTGCGAAAATATGAGACGTTAAGCCCAAATAATCAATCAATAATCAATGGAAAGGCCACCCTAGCCCGACTGGTCGAGGAGGAGAGTAGCTAAAATTCCAGTAGCCAAAATTCCAGCGGGTTCTTTTCGAACTTGGGAGACATAACTTTGGATACTGAAAACGGTATTCCATGCATCACATGTTATCTTACGCTGCACCAAAGGGGACTCAGATTTGTTTTTCAATTGGTCGACAGCCTTAACATCTTCAGGTTCCGTTTCAAAAACCATGAATGGGTTGGATTTCCTTGCATCTTGACATGCCTGGCTGAACCGAGCCCAGTCATGCGGGACTGCAATGTCCATTGTGTGCAGGGTTTTTTTTTGCGCTCGATGCATGAATGGACAGCATCAGCCTCCATATGAGTATGCCCTAGGAGCAAGAATTTGTGGTTTATCACCTTCAAGTTTGGGCAGATATTTAAAAGCCACATATATAAGGAAATTACCATTGAATTTCTTCACGCGAGTATCGACGCCGTCATCAGCCGTGGCTGCCGTGTCCTGTGGTTATTACCACACTGTGGTCCTCAGAGTCGATGGGACGACCTGGGCTTGGGTAATAATGGAAATGGTCAGTTGGGTACCGGTGACAGGGTTAAGAGTTCCCCCCCCCTCGAATGATTGGCCTCGAGGACCAGACTGTCTTCCAGGTCATCGCTGGATGTCGCAACACTGCGATGTTGACACAGGAAGGGGATGTGTTCGTGTGCGGTAGTGGACTTAGTGGTCTGTTGGGTCCGGGGAAGGAAACCTTTTCGGTGGCGACTTGGTTGGCGAAGTCACCAGGGGTTATTGTTCAACAGGTGGCCTTTGCTGAGACGTATTCTTTACTCTTGATAGTTGAGAAGGCAAACATCACACCGGCCGGGTGAGGAATGGTACAACAGGTTTGGAACGGAACATCATGACCACTCTCCTGCCCATGGACTGCTACCTTATCGTGGTGGGCAGGTTTGCGTGCTTTGTTGATCCCGAAAGCTATGCCGGCGGAAGCGTATGCTTCTGGTAGGGCCACCCTAGCCGGACTGGTCGAGGAGGAGAAGTCAGACGAAGTGCAGTCCACACCCCAATCCCCTTTCTTCCCCTTTCCCCTTTCCTCACGCTCCCTCCTACTTGCCCCTTTCCTCCAAACAGCCCCATATTTCATCTTCATATATCACCCACTCATTGTCTCGATTAGCCTCGTTGCAGAAATATGAGACGTTAAGCCCAAATATCAATCAATCCTCTTCCCTGGTAGCTCGGGCCTCCTCGAACCGGGTTCGGGCCTTTCAAATCCGGATTTCGACCGACGGGATCTCGGCCCGAGCTACCTCGGCTCGCTCCCGAGCAGCATCGGCACGGGCACGTGATAGAGCAGCGTCCATGTCGGCTCTGGCTTCACGCATTCGAATGTCGTGCAGCTCGTCTTTCTGCTCTTGTGTCGACTTGAGCTGCGACATTTGAAGCTGCTGTTCCTCACGGACAACACCCAACCTATTTCTAGCAGTGCCATGGCTAGTTCCATCCCCAGAAACGCTGGCACTGCGAGTGGGAGTATCTCCACTAGTGGCAAAAGAATGCCCCAATGACGGCACAGTGCTAAGTTCCGTCAACAAACAAACCATCCAAGTATTTAGTTGCTAAAGTTCTCATATAATTTGTTTGAATTAAGAGGTAATGGAAGAAGTAATTTGCATCCACTTGAATACAAAAACTGTTAAGTGTTTTTTTTCAAGTTTAGGCAATTTGTTAACCAACATTGTGGACTTAAAGAGTTGCTCTCTTCTTGCAGTGGTGGATGACGGAAAATCGTTAACGAAATCTTCGAGACAAGCCAACCGATGACCGATGGCCAATGTCGTCATTCTTACCTTTACGCCGTAAATTGTCTACATCTTTCAAAAGAGTGAACTTGCCAGTTTATTTAAAAATATATTGTTTGTTCTGTATTTTCAATTTTGTGGTCAGTTCAATCTCCCATGGCCGCTGCTTCCTCTACGGTTTATAGTCTTTAACCTTCATGATTTATATGAGTTGAAATAAAGTTGTTTGTTGATACCCGTCTGGGCCCGGGGAAGAATAGGCTCAGAGTGACTCTGCTAGTTGTAAGAGGCGACGAAAGGAGTTCCCGAAATGGTTGTCATTTACGTGGGACATGCGTTTTAAGAATTCGACTGCGTTGAGTCTTCCTTGGGCCAGTTGCTCATTGGCCCTTCGTATGACGCATCCTGGAGCAGGTATCTATCCCGTGGCCTCTCCCGTATTTCCTCCCACCTCGCAACCAGGGTAGACTCACTCCTTCGTATGGCGGCATCCTGGAGCAGGTATCTATCCCGTGGCCTCTCCCGTATTTCCTCCCACCTCGCAACCAGGGTAGACTCACTCCTTCGTATGGCGGCATCCTGGAGCAGGTATCTATCCCGTGGCCTCTCCCGTATTTCCTCCCACCTCGCAACCAGGGTAGACTCACTCCTTCGTATGGCGGCATCCTGGAGCAGGTATCTATCCCGTGGCCTCTCCCGTATTTCCTCCCACCTCGCAACCAGGGTAGACTCACTCCTTCGTATGGCGGCATCCTGGAGCAGGTATCTATCCCGTGGCCTCTCCCGTATTTCCTCCCACCTCGCAACCAGGGTAGACTCACTCCTTCGTATGGCGGCATCCTGGAGCAGGTATCTATCCCGTGGCCTCTCCCGTATTTCCTCCCACCTCGCAACCAGGGTAGACTCACTCCTTCGTATGGCGGCATCCTGGAGCAGGTATCTATCCCGTGGCCTCTCCCGTATTTCCTCCCACCTCGCAACCAGGGTAGACTCACTCCTTCGTATGGCGGCATCCTGGAGCAGGTATCTATCCCGTGGCCTCTCCCGTATTTCCTCTCACCTTGCAACCAGGGTAGACTCACTCCTTCGTATGGCGGCATCCGGGAGCAGGTATCTATCCCGTGGCCTCTCCCGTATTTCCTCCCACCTCGCAACCAGGGTAGACTCACTCCTTCGTATGGCGGCATCCTGGAGCAGGTATCTATCCCGTGGCCTCTCCCGTATTTCCTACCACCTCGCAACCAGGGTAGACTCACTCCTTCGTATGGCGGCATCCTGGAGCAGGTATCTATCCCGTGGCCTCTCCCGTATTTCCTCCCACCTCGCAACCAGGGTAGACTCACTCCTTCGTATGGCGGCATCCTTGAGCAGGTATCTATCCCGTGGCCTCTCCCGTATTTCCTCCCACCTCGCAACCAGGGTAGACTCACTCCTTCGTATGGCGGCATCCTGGAGCAGGTATCTATCCCGTGGCCTCTCCCGTATTTCCTCCCACCTCGCAACCAGGGTAGACTCACTCCTTCGTATGGCGGCATCCTGGAGCAGGTATCTATCCCGTGGCCTCTCCCGTATTTCCTCCCACCTCGCAACCAGGGTAGACTCACTCCTTCGTATGGCGGCATCCTGGAGCAGATATCTATCCCGTGGCCTCTCCCGTATTTCCTCCCACCTCGCAACCAGGGTAGACTCACTCCTTCGTATGGCGGCATCCTGGAGCAGGTATCTATCCCGTGGCCTCTCCCGTATTTCCTCCCACCTCGCAACCAGGGTAGACTCACTCCTTCGTATGGCGGCATCCTGGAGCAGGTATCTATCCCGTGGCCTCTCCCGTATTTCCTCCCACCTCGCAACCAGGGTAGACTCACTCCTTCGTATGGCGGCATCCTGGAGCAGGTATCTATCCCGTGGCCTCTCCCGTATTTCCTCCCACCTCGCAACCAGGGTAGACTCACTCCTTCGTATGGCGGCATCCTGGAGCAGGTATCTATCCCGTGGCCTCTCCCGTATTTCCTCCCACCTCGCAACCAGGGTAGACTCACTCCTTCGTATGACGCATCCTGGAGCAGGTATCTATCCCGTGACCTCTCCCGTATTTCCTACCACCTCGCAACCAGGGTAGACTCACGGGTCTCTATCTGGTCGGTACGGACGAGTTTCTCTGAGGAATATAAGATGGTGCATTTAAACTTCTGAATAATAATTACAAAGGACACACAAGCAATGAAGCTTATTTAGAAGAACTCATAACAAGGTATCTCATTGTCTTCGTAAAAAGTATATATAGGCCTAGAGTGAAAGCATTTAAGTTCTAGTAGGTCCATGTTGTTAGCCATCCTACAGTATTTTATTACTTTATCTATATCGTGTTTGAATATATATATATATATATATATCACACTTCCCCAACACAACTCCAACACTACTTATTAGCACTTACCCTCCCCTTTTCTCACGTGCCCTCCCACTTGCCCCTTTCCTCCAAAGAGCCCCCAATTTCATCTTCATTCTCACCCACTCATCGTCTTGATTAGCCAAGTAGCAAAAATATAAGACGTTAGGCCCAAATATCAATCAATCAGGCTCCACTCCCTTTTCCTCCCTTTTTCCCTTTCCTCCACGCCCTCCCACTGGCATTTTACCTCTTTAACACCCCCTATCATCTTCATATCTCACCCACTCATTGTCTCGGTTAGCCCCTCATTAATGTTGATAATTTCGGACCCGTCTCGGCCCGGGGTAGAAAAGGCCCAGAAAGACTCTGCTAGTCGTAAGAGGCGACAAAAGGAGACCCTGCCCACCGCCCTTCCCCCCCCCCCCCCCACGGTTCACATTGGTTTTTTCTCCTCCCACTTGGCCCTGCCCACCCTTGCTGGACTCCCGTAGGACGACTCACGCGACGTACAATGGATCTGCTTCGGATGTGGCTTTATTCTTCAACATCATCTTTTCATCTTCATTATCACCCGCTCATCGTCTCGATTAGCCATTGTTGCATAAATATGAGACGTTAAGCCCCATTAAAAAAAAAAAATAAGGCCGAATAGGTATTATTATTACTATTCGTGTATTAAGTTATCTGGAAATGATAACGCTCTGTGACGCATTGCATTACAAACACTAGATACCGGAACTGTAGTAGTAGAACTAAAATGTAATTCCCCTCGTGCCGAACGAACCTGACCTATTTATCAACCAAGAACAAGGGGTGGGGCAAATAATGACAGCAATGTATCCTAGATGTGTGTCTAAGTTGTGTCTTATGGTGGCTCTCGCCCAAGGCAATTGCAGGTCATATGTTATTCCCCTCTCTCGCAAGGGGTGGGGGAATAATAATAGCGTTCGGCCGATCTGAATCCGCTCTCCACATGTGTGCGTACTCAGCCAATTATATTTACTGTTGGCCGAACATACGCCTAGTGAGGCGAGGTAAGTAAGCAAGATCCTAGGGTACTTGGCTCTGGTAGTACCGTAACTTATACAGACCTCATCACAGTTAGAAACGCTCATATCTGCGGTTAGGATTCGGCCAGGTTCAAGCATGTCGATTTCGTGCATCAACCCTTCATGCATCGATGTCTGTAGACCTACTTTTTCTTTAAAGTGTCTCAACTTTTCTTTAAAAATAGACCTCGAGCTCATACGAGGGAATAGCTCTTGTATGTCCTCGGGTGTGAGGCAAAATAGCGCCTTTTCGTCTATAGCTTCCTCTGCAAGAAGTAGTTTTGGGGTTTAACTAATTATCATTTGGCTATAATATGCATCTATATCACATTTTAAACTAGTATTTAGTACTTACCAGTAAATTTCTGTATAATATCTTGGCAACCCCAACCTGCCCAGGGACTGCCACCTTATCGTGGTGGGCAGGTTTGCGTGCTTTGTTGATCCCGAGAGCTATGCCGGCGGAAGCGTATGTTTTCTGGTAGGGCCACCCAAGCCGGACTGGTCGAGGAGGAGAAGTCAGACGAAGTGCAGTCCACACACCAATCCCCTTTCCCCCCCAATGTCCCATTGCTTATGTCTCCTCCCACTTGGCCCTGCCCTCCCTTGCTGGACTCCCGTATGACGACTCACGCGACGTACAATGGATCTGATTTGGATGTGGCTTTATTCTTCATTATCATCTTTCTCATCTTCATTATCACCCGCTCATCGTCTCGATTAGCCATCGTTGCATAAATATGAGACGTTAAGCCCCATTCATCAATCAATCAATCTTGGCAGCCCCAATCTTCCAGCATGAAGTCGACGAACTTTTCACCCATGATGAACAAACACAACTGATGCTAACATTTACCACTAGACGCCAATGTTTTCCGCGCGCGACTCCATCTAGCAAAGCGCTGCATAGAACTAAGGTTGCATAAGGTTTATATTATTATTGAGTGTTTCTGTATGAAGTAATTTTATCATCTGTCTCACTTCAATCTTTGTGACTCGGAACTCTCGACTCAACGAATAACTTGACTCAAAACCAGAAGTACTACATACTTGCACATCCCTGGTAGTTAACACAATAGCACTTGGCAGTTTTGCATTACGAATAATGTAATGTACAGTTTTACATTACTTTCTCATCTTCATTTTCACCCGCTGATCGTCTCGATTAGCCATTGTTGCAAAAATATGAGACGTTATGACATTATCACGTTCACTTCAGTCTTCGGCCGAGTATGGGGCTTATATTGTATGTTGAAAGAAACTCACCGGTCCTGCTCGTATTCCAAATTTCCTTCAGTTTGCTCCAGCACCATTAACACTGACTTTTTCGAAATGCGGAAACGCGTTAAAAAGTCGTGGTCGTCGTACATTTCAAAGTAATTCTTGCGTTCCCTTATTACTCTCGGCCGTCTCTCCTTCATTTCGAGAAACTGGAGATCATCTGCATCATCGTCACTTGAAAATGGCTCCTCTTCTTTTCTTTCGTCAAGTGGAAGGACAGAGTTTCTTCGCATACTGATAACGTGTGTCATCCCATGGGTCCAAGCTCTTCCCTCTACTTCTCTCTTTCTATCTTGTCTGCTTAATCCTCTTCCGTAGATGGCCACTCACTTCTCAAACCCCGGTTGTTGTTTATTCCTCGAAGTTTAGACGTGAACTCCCCGATCCGGTCAATCCTCCATTCCCACCTCGACACTCTGACGTCATAGCTCTTAAACCCACTCGTTGTCTCGATTAGCCTCGTTGCAAAAATATGAGACGTTAAGTCCAAATATCTATCCATCTTTAAACCCCACCAAGACATAGATTGTGTTGGAAAATACCATTCTTCTTTCTTCAAACCGTTTTCCCGCTCGTATCAGCCAATTAGCTCTCAGCACTCTCTCTGTGTCAATAAAGTGGGGGCCTGCCACCGTTGCACATTTTAATAAAACAAAAGTCCAACTGACTAAGCCCGGTATTTCAATGTCCAGTTAAAGTGGAAAGTAACTTTAACTGCCAGGTACTCCAACTTTGGTGTATTTCCATCGTCAGTTAGCCTAACTGGCAAGTAAATTTGATCCTATCTGACAAGTAAACTAACTGATAGATCGGGTGCCTGTTAAGCGATAACTGACAGTTTCCGTTATAAAAAGATGGCTGCTCGGAGAATATAGGTTATGTTGATCGCGATGTAGTTGATGCCTTTTCGGACGAAAATTAAGACCCTTTCACATTTCTTAATTTGATTTTCGGAAAACGGTAAAACATGTGCTTCTTTTTAATGAGAATATAAATAAATAACAATTTTCACGTCAGTAACATCTTCTAATTTCACTTCACCACCTGTTTTCATCCCACCTACCAGGATTTTCTGCCATTTCGCCATTCATTTTCTTGTTTTTCACAATAAACCTGAACCGTTCAATGATATTAATAAGTAAAATCTTTTCTTCTGAAATGAAACTACCCCCTCTGTTTTTTTTTATTGTCACTCATCTTTAATATTTAAATTCTCTTAATTGTTTGATAAAAACCCAAATTGAAAGTCAACACATCCAGAAATAAAACTGACACAACCTCAAACTTCACAATCATAACAAACCACATACAAGGTCTACTTGATCATCAGCTCATTATGCATTCGTCACTTTCTAAGTTTTCTTTTTTGTCTTTCAGAAGAAATTTTTGACCAAAATGGGGCGGGTCTAGGGTACCAGCCTATCTATAGTAAGCTACTTCGGTAGCCGAATGGCCAGCCCTAGCTCTGGGCTGTGTACTCGGACCCGTCTCTTCTACGAACTGTCAATTTATTTTATTTTCACTCTCTCTCCCACTCCCGCTCCCCACTCGCCCACTTCACTTCTCCAGTATGCCTAACGCACTCTCTGTCTTTTCACATTGTAAGCGATGCTGTAACAGCGCCAGGAGAAACCCATTATGGAAGTGGAAATTGCATCCGCTGCTGCCATATGTTGATTCTTGTTTCAGAGACAAACGCTTCTTTATTACACCTTAGTTGCCAGATCATGTTGTCAAGGCTTTCATTGGAATTAATAATAATAATAATAATAACTATATCTTTATTTCATGGAAGGAAATGGGCGAATTTAAGCCACCATGGCTTCTCTTACAATTTACTCCAACTAACCTAACTTATATTCTATCTTGACCTATAGAGAACGATCACGCCTATCAATGTTTACCTTGTGCTGGTGCAATACAGAATATAATGATTACAAAGTACAAATTTAACAAGAATAATAGATTTAGATTTTAGTAACACAAATTTACCAGGATAGAGAACTAACTAATCGTTAACATGATATAGGCCTAACACCTGGAGAAAGACTATTGGCCATCACGATACAGTGTTCTCCTCAGAGCCAGTTAGCAGTTAGCCGAGCAGTCCGCCCGGCAAACTTTTCTGCCGCCCGGCGAACTTTTCTGCCACCAATCAGCTATGCAATAAACAATTTGAATGCACACTACCATCTAGCAAAAGTATGTCCTCTTTCCACTTTGACTATCGAATGGGAAAATATACCTACTGGCGTGTGAGGGAATATTGTTCAACGGAACATCAACATAGGCCTAACGTGTCATCTACGCATGACATTGGCTTGGCCGGCATACACCGCTCACTGTTGATTCCTGCCCCGTGCCTAACGTGTCATCTACGCATGACATTGGCTTGGCCGGCATACACCGCTCACTGCTGATTCCTGCCCCGTGCCTAACGTGTCATCTACGCATGACCGGCTTGGCCGGCATACACCGCTCACTGTTGATTCCTGCCCCGTGCCTAACGTGTCATCTACGCATGACCGGCTTGGCCGGCATACACCGCTCACTGTTGATTCCTGCCCCGTGCCTAACGTGTCATCTACGCATGACCGGCTTGGCCGGCATACACCGCTCACTGTTGATTCCTGCCCCGTGCCTAACGTGTCATCTACGCATGACCGGCTTGGCCGGCATACACCGCTCACTGTTGATTCCTGCCCCGTGCCCGTGGCTCGTGCAACATCAACATAGGCCTAACGTGTCATCTACGCATGACCGGCTTGGCCGGCATACACCGCTCACTGCTGATTCCTGCCCCGTGCCTAACGTGTCATCTACGCATGACCGGCTTGGCCGGCATACACCGCTCACTGTTGATTCCTGCCCCGTGCCTAACGTGTCATCTACGCATGACCGGCTTGGCCGGCATACACCGCTCACTGTTGATTCCTGCCCCGTGCCTAACGTGTCATCTACGCATGACCGGCTTGGCCGGCATACACCGCTCACTGTTGATTCCTGCCCCGTGCCTGTGGCTCGTGACATACACCGCTCACTGCTGATTCCTGCCCCGTGCCCGTGGCTCGTGACATACACCGCTCACTGCTGATTCCTGCCCCGTGCCCGTGGCTCGTGACATACACCGCTCACTGTTGATTCCTGCCCCGTCCCCCTGGCTCGTGACATACACCGCTCACTGTTGATTCCTGCCCCGTGCCCGTGGCTCGTGACATACACCGCTCACTGCTGATTCCTGCCCCGTGCCCGTGGCTCGTGACATACACCGCTCACTGTTGATTCCTGCCCCGTCCCCCTGGCTCGTGACATACACCGCTCACTGTTGATTCCTGCCCCGTGCCCGTGGCTCGTGCAAATCTTCGGCAATGCTCGGTATATCTCATTTCTATTCAACTTTACAAGAAGTAAATAATGTTATCCAACTCAAGCGTGCTCAAGTTGTCATTATAAACCTGTAAATCCTATTGGCCCACATATCAGAACCATGCACATAAAAATTAATAATATCACAACAAATTCTAAAGTTGTCTGCCTAACATTGTACCAATAGACGTACATAAAAAATTAAAAAGTTGTGTTTGATTTCAATAAAATTATAAATGCTCTTACCACAAAAGCAACAATATAAAGTTTCCTTGAGAGGCCTTCAGATAACTCGAAAACTCACCAAAACGGATCTATGATCCAAAACATTTCCTGGGGGCAAGCCCCCGGACCCCCACTTTTATTTTGTTTACCCTAAAAATACACTACCCGGCAATTATTTTGAAACAACCACTGAACTTTTTTCCCCGGAGAAAACACTGCGATATAAATTGTTTGGTTATTGCAAGCGTTAGTTATAGTACCTTTTCATTATTGTTCATTGAATAGGTGTGGTACAGGCAAAGGATGTTTTGAAAGCAGTGGTGGCTTTAATTTGTGTTCCACCCTAAGGTTGTCTAGCCTCTCTTCACAAAGTTACTGACTAAATCATCAGCTAGTTTTGCTCCATTCAATGTTGTGAGATTGAAGTCGGGGACGTTCCAACGAGCTTGATCGCCTGCGGTAAAGGTTGAGTTCATGTTAACCAACTTTACTCCTGGTACATTACTATTCATTATCAGGTGGCGAGGACTTGGTCCACGATCAGTGCGTGAGGAAATATCGCTATTTGATTTATGTTTCTTAAAGAACGGCGGTTGTGTACGCTGTGTAAGTCCGAGAAGACATCTCTCGAGTAGTGAATCTGCTGCTAGTCTATGATATACTGGCATAATTCTTAATAACACATGCGCAGAAAGCAGTGCTCCTGTATTGTCCTTACGTTCGCTAGGAACAACGTTATCGGCAATTGCCTTGTTGTAGAATCACCCTTCTGATGTTAGGTTTTAGATGTGTCGACGCGCAACGGTAAAAAGAGTGTCGTACATAGCACTTACCATTCTGAAATACAGTGTAGATTATTTCATACGACTTTACATAGGTACGGCCGCCTGCCGTTAGGCCTACTGTCGCCTACTAGGGGTGCGACAAGGAAAGTTATTGTACTGTACACTTATATATTAGCATTTACTGGTTAGAGTGTCACATGGACAGTTCTCCGATCACATTTCACTACGCCAGACTTAAAACTTATTAAATTAGTAGAGAACTGTCCGCCTTAGAGTTAACACATAAGTGAAACACATGCAACCCAAAAGAAAACACTGTAACAGTTCGCAACCAAAATAACTATTTTGGGAGTGAAACTAGGAAAGCAAATAATAACACAAGATAATTACATCTTCTTTCAGTATATTATAAAATACAAAATATGAAATAACAAAAGTATCAAAACAATGATGTTATAGGCAGTTTGACTTTTTAATGAGAGTTGGCCTTGGCCTTCGAATTCCTGCAAAGTTCTTTGTTTTGTTACATGTTTTTAAGTTTTTTTTGTTTTAGATCATGATCATTTGTTTATACGTTACGGCTTGTTGTTGTTGTTGTTGTTCTGGTTGTAGTAGTTGAGGCATGTTGAACGGACCCGTTGTCTAGGCTCCTCCCTGGTCCTGGAGAAGTCTCGCCGCTGCTTCTGACAGACTCGTCCGTCCACGGGTGGTACTGTTGGTTGAGTGGGTAGCGTGTCTTTGTCTGTTTTGGAATCTTCGGTGTGAAGTGGGGTGGGGGGTAGCCGATTTTCGTTGGTTTGTCGCGGGTGTTGCTACGCAGTGTTGCACAATGCTATCACACACGTGTGAGCTGAAGAAGCTGGAAGGTTAAGTACGCGCTTAGCACTTCCTGTTGCACAATCTTTTGGGTTTGATTACTTCGTGAGAAAAATGCACTGTTCGATTTGGGAGTGAAATGTAACTTTATCTATTGAGCCTTTCCTCCAAACAGCCCCCTATTTCATCTTCATATATCACCCACTCATTGTCTCGATTAGCCTCGTTGCAAAAATATGAGACGTTAAGCCCAAATAATTTATTAAAAAAATTAATAAAAAATTTTGGGTGAACACATATGCATAGGCACACGTGCGCTGTCCGTACAGTCCATTCTAAAAACATGTGTTAGCTAGTTAAATAATTTATACAAACATTTGTCATAACTGCCGGAATGTCAAACTTGCCAATAACTATTATCTTATTGAACTTAAAATACTAATGCTAATTATGTCATGAAATGTGAGGTTGGCACTCTGTACTGCCACAGCACTGTGCATCGTCCGACCTAATCGCTAGATAATTTACACTTAACCATATGGTACGCTGCAGTTGCAAACCTTCGCAATAGCTCTTGTTCCAAACTCTCAGTCCCCTGTTCATTCATCCCTTCCCTCAGTTTCCTCTTCACCAACGCCTGAGGCCCGTAGAGGGCGGGCGCAACACTACTTGTCGTGCCTTCCATTGAGTAACCAACCGCTTTCAATGATCTTTCTGATACGTAGTCGATGCACTCTGTTCTAGATTTACAGATCCTGGCCGAAATGATTCCATGGTACTATTTGGCAGTGACCTTATTACAAAAATCACCTTCTGGTTGAATATCTTATGTCCCTGTAACCTGCCGGCATATATCACCCGCTCATCGTCTCGATTAGCCATCGTTGCATAAATATGAAACGTTAAGCCTCATTAATAATCAATGCAAAAATATGAGACGTTTAGCCCAAATAACAATCAAGCAAAATAGCTTTCTGGATTATTATGTAGCAATCGTAAGACAAATGTATCAATAAATAATGTAGGGTTGCTGATCACGCTCTTCCAGTGAGCTATGGCAGCTCAGCAAACATGCACCCAATGGTGTGACAGTGTAGTACTTTCTAATATTACTTAACGATGTTGGGACCATGACGAGCGTGATACACCTTTAGGTTTGGATGTAACTGAGGAAGTCAGTTGCTTACTCTGGGGTTAGGGTTATTGTAACTGTTGGGTTCTCGGCTGGTAAGTCAACTACCCCCAGGAACGAAATCGCCAAACACCATTTCATTTGGCTTCAGTACTGGTTTTTCCATCGTTTCAAGCTTATAGCTGACTTGTGTCATGAAGGGGGGGTTACAGATCCTGTCTAAGTGGCGACAGAGGATCCAGTATTTCGAATTCCAAGGCGCAGATCTCATAAACTGGGGCTTTCTCTCGCTTTTCTTCTTCGGAAATAGAAATCCAAGCTTCTTTGCCATTTCCTGCTTAGGGACTGCTACCTTATCGTGGTGGGCAGGTGTGTGTGCTTTGTTGATCCCGAGAGCTATGCCGGCGAAAGCGTATGCTTCTGGTAGAGCCACCCAAGCCCAACAGCTGCTGACCCTGTAGATTTCGGTGCCGCTTCCTAATATGCTGGTTCAGGTTGAGGCACTTTTCGCCACACTCCTCACACAAATACCGGCGCTTGGCGGGGCGCTGGAGGTCCTCCTCGCTGTCTTCCGACTAAAAAAGAGAAAACATACATATCAATAGCATTAAGAAATGACCACACCTGCACACACACACCTGCACACACACACCTGCACACACACACCTGCACACACACACACACACACACACCTGCACACACACACACACACACACACACACTCGCTTACAGCCGAGCCTTTCCTCAGACTGTGCAGATCAAGACTCTCGGGGTTTCTTATGCCTGGTCAACTGGAACGCAGACTCGTCGTCTCAGGATACGCCGATGACGTATCGGTCTTCATCGCTGACGACGAGGATTTCGACCGGTTGGGGGTAGTTTACCACATCTACGCGGTTCAGTCTGGGGCACGACTCAATACTCAAAAGTCCACCGGTCTGTGGGCAGGCAGCTGGGTCGGGCGTCGGAACTCTCCACTCGATTTCGCTTGGTCGAGTGAGGGCGGCAAGTGTTTGGGGGTAATGTTGGGCAATACGCCTGTAATCAAGGCCAGGGGCTTCGACGCGTTGCGGGAAAAGTTCCTCGTCGCAATCCAAAGGTGGCGAGGCCGAGCGTCGACCATGTCTCTTCGTGGTCGAGTTCTAGTCGCAAACCAGTTCCTGGCACCTAGACTGTGGTACACATTTCAAGTGCTGCCCCCACCTCCTGCGCTTCTCAACCGGCTTCAGGGGGAACTGGCAAATTTTGTATGGGCCGGCCGGAGACACTGGACGCGTCTGCGCGACCTCTGTGCCCCCGTCCATCTTGGAGGACTCGGCCTGGTCCACCTGGCGTCGAAGGTGGCCATGTTCCGAGTCGTTTATGCACACCGATTTCTTTCCAACTTAGAAGATCACCCCTGTCACGTCATGACTCGGCATTTCCTTGGCAAGTTTTGCCGATTAGGTCTTGGCTGGCAGGTTTTGTTTCACCCCAAAATCGGTGGGCCTGCGGCTCGTAACACCTCCGAGTTTCTCCAAACCGTGCTCAAAGCTTGGTTCTCCCTGAAACCAAAGCCCGAGAATTTCCCATCAACGAACTGCGGAATGCGAGACGTTCCCCTGACAGAAACGTCGCTTCTCCCAACGGCCACTTCTCCCTTCATTCCCTCATGGGCTTTGCTGGGTTGTAAAACGCTCGGGGACCTACTCAATGGTTCAGAGTGGACCGACGGCGACCGGTTGGAGGGCTTTGCCGAACAATCTGGTCGAGTTCGCCAAGCTCTTGGCGTCAACGGGAACAGGATCCGAGCCTTCTGCCATCTACGTTTTCGTGGCGTGAAAGATGTTCTGGGTCCTGAACCCTGGCCCCCAAATCTGTTGTATCGTCGCCCGTTGACCGGCGAGTGGGTCTCCCTGCTCCCTCAACAGCACAGGCGGTCGATCCTGCGTGACATCATGGTCAACTCCCTCCGCCTAGACGGTTCTCTAGAGGGACACTGGTCGCACGATCGAGTCAATTGGAGAGCTCTCGTTCGCTCACCCTCCCTTGGATTCGATTCCGAGGTCGTGTGGCGTTTCAACAAGAACCGTCTGGCAGATCCTATCTTCTTGTTCCACGCAGGGTTGGCCGCCTCTCGCCTGTGCCCCTGGTGCCAGGTCGAGGGTTCGGCTTGGCACATGATAGTGTCCTGTCGCCGGGCCGTGCAAATGTGGCGCCTGGCTGATTTGCTAATCAGAAACTTACTGGGTCGCGGTGGATTGTCTGCTCGAGAGCTCTATGTCGGGTTCAGTCCCGACAATACCTCCACCTCCAACCAAATCGATTTGGCCAATTTTGTTCTCGTGTTGGCCAAGAGCACAGTCTACAGGCTACTTGTAAGCTTCTTCAAAGAGGACCGCGAGCCTGCGCTCTACGATCATGTCCTGAAAGCTCGTCTAAAGTCTCGCATCATCAAGGAGTACGCTTGGTACCTTGGTCGCGGAGCGATCGATGGCTTCATGGCAAAGTGGTGCGATAGGGGGGCGCTCTGCTCCATTGAAAATGGCGAGATTCTTTTTAGTCAAGCGCTTACACAGTAAAGCCAAATGTCTTTAGTCTTCGACCGGTAGGGTTTGTTTTTCCAAACCCAAACTTTGTTTTCATTCTTTCCTCCAATATCGACGGGAAGGAAGCAGGCCCTCAGCCTGCATCCTAAAGTGCAATTTTAAGTTGGATTTCTGTTCCATTCCTTGTAACTATCCCCTATTGATTCCGTCAGATTGAAGAGACTTGTTTCATGTTTTTGAGTTAACATATCCTTCTGGACATAGTTTTCTCTCCCCTATCGGTTTTATATAATAATAATAATAATAATAATAATAATAATAATAATAATAAACACACACACACACACACACACACCGGCCTCCGTCGGAGACGGACGTGTTTTTCGTTCGCTCCGCTTTACCGTGTTATTTGCGTGCTATTCCCAGCGCGGTACAGTTACAGCCTTAGGTGCGGGGCAGCGCAGTCATTTGTCCATATCTTACTGTCTGCTACGTTCTGCTTGTGCCTGATAAGTTATTGTTGCTTATTCTCAATCAGTTTTTTCTCCTCTTTCGTTTGGAGTAGTTTTTGTTTTCTAATTATTCATTTTTAAGTAAGTTTTGGCCTTGCAAATTATTGCTTTTCTTTTCTCATTTTAACCCTCCTTGTTGAACCCTGCCATTTTAGAAGTCTCTAATTAATCATTGTGGTTTTGGTTATTCGTTCTTGTTCGGTTTGCTGCCTGGTCTTCAAGGCCAGGTAGCAGTGGGTTTTGTCCGTCTTGTCTGGCGTGTTTTTATTTTGAATATTCCGGAGGGTTTTTAGTTGACTCGTATCACCATGAGTCAACTGAAGCCGCAAGACTTTTTGAAGAAGTCCCCTGTCCCCGCTGTTAAAAACGGGGCCGGTAAGGCCGTTAAGGTGCCCCTCGTGCGAGGGCCCAATAAAGGTGTGCCTGCGCCCCTTCCTAGGGGACACAGCACACCGGAACTCAAACCGTCCTCCGTGACTGTCCTCAGGCCTTCTCTGGCGGCAGACACTACTGTCAACCAACGGGTTGGTGTGCTGACTGGCTCAGCGCATCAGTCTGTTACCGTTCTTCCCGTCTCTCCGCGCCTAAACAGGTCCTTATCTGACGTCCAGGTAGCGACCAGCCCTGTTAAGGCTGCAGAAAACGTGGTGGCTGGTTCAGCCAGCGCGCCAACACCGTTGTGCCCTACGCCGATCCCTGCTTTTCCGGTGGTTTCGTCGATCGTTGTCCCTGGGGTCCAGACTCCGCCAGTTACTAAGCCAACCGTGGCGCAGGCCTTGCTCTCGGGGGCGGGCCAGCAGCGTCGCGGTCGCGACGGTCCGTCTGGGCCCTCCTTTGGTCCGCCGTGTCCCAAGAAGGACCAGGCAATACTGTTCCCTTCCATCGATCATGTCACCATCTCGCAGTACTTGCGGTCCCTGGCAGACCTCATTGGGGGCAAAAACATAACTTTTGCCTCCAGGTTGTCGCAGGGCCGTGTGTGCTGCTACTTAAAATCCAAGGCCTTGGTGGACTCTTTCATGTTGGACCACGGAGGTATATCGATCAAGGACCAATTTTTGTCTGCGCGCAGGCTGGTCACCCCCGCTGAGCGTTTGGTACTGTCCAATGTTAGCCCCTACATCCCGCACCACGCCGTTGAGGCCGAGCTGACAAAACTTGTTAGGCTTGTGTCACCTATGGCATACATTACCGTGGGCTTGAAGGAGGCTGACATTGGTCACGTCTTCAGTTTTAGACGACAGATCTTTGTCATCAAAGCTGAGAACGTCAATCTTCCCGACTCCATCGTAGTAGAACACGATGGAGAACGTAACCGTGTCTTCCTCAGCTTTGACGACGTCAAATGCTTCAAGTGCAGGCAAACTGGACATATTGCCAGAACATGCACTGCCAACATTGGTACCAAGGAAAGGTCTGCGGTAGAGACTGAAAGCCAAACGTCTAGAGGCGAAAACAAGAGAAAGATTCTTGTGGAATTGGGTGAGAGTGCTTCGGCCACCACTTTGACGCCAAGCGATGGGACCATCCCACCAGCTCCGGTTGCGACCGACGCAGCTTGTGCCCTGGATGCAATGGAAACTAATGATGCAGATCTTAGCCTTGACACTGGGACGCCGCACCAGCTCGAACCGGTGCTGGATGAACCGGTTTACACTCAGGTCAAGACAAAGAAAAAACCAAGGAGCAACTCTCCGGCCAAGAAGCGTCCACGTCAAGATGAAAGGGCGTCTCCTGGTGAGGAAACCATGCCCCTGGCTGCGGTGGAGCTACTTGACAGTGGAGAGGCTGGAAAGACGCTGTCCACTAGCGCTTTTCTACAGTTCTTAGCGGACGTGAAGGGCAACGATCAGCCATTCAAGGTTGCCCGCCGTTTTACGAACGACATTACCGGGCTGGTTTTTATGCTGACATCAGTTCTTCCGGTCTTGAAAAATGATCGTGCAATCAACCAACGTTCACGACGCCTTATTGCCACTCTAAAGAAGGCGCAGGCGTACTTTGACGCGACCGGAGAAGACGAGGTCACCCTATCTCGATCCACCTCTCTGCAAAGTGTCAGTTCCACTGGACTAGAGTAAAAAACCTGTCACCAACATGGCGGAGACAATTTTCATCACCCTTAATGCAAGGAGCGTTCGTAGCGACTTTAAATGGAGTCAGCTGTCGACCTTCCTGGATCGCCACTTCCCCGACGTCGTCCTCCTACAGGAGACAAACACGTCCTCATCACCACTACCCCTTCTAATCTCGAAGTACTCTTTTTATTTCAACCCCCCTGTTCAAGTGTGCTCGGGGACCATGATAGGACTTCGTAAGTCATCACCCATGGTCTTTCGAGCCCAAAATATTCTATACCCTGGCTATCTTCAGGAACTTCTCCTAGAGATTCCCACCACAGGTCGGACGCTTCACGTCATCTCCGTTTATTTGCCACACAACCAAGCCATAGCTCTAGACATTCTGACGTGCCTTGAACGTCACATCAGCGACGTACGTGGTACCGCTGGAGTCGACGCTCAGTTCCTTGTTGGGGGGGACTTCAACTGTACGTTGGATCCCAACACTGACAGATCCGGGGGCGTCGAGCGGTATCCGCGCGTTGCCCGACTGCTCCGGAACACAGTTACGACAGCAGACCTCTCCGATTTGTGGCGGGAGTTTCACCCCGGGGAGCCAGGTTTCACGTATGTGGGCAATGCCCCACTGCATTCCGCCTCTCGCATAGACAGGTTCTATGGCACTCCCGAAGTGACCACTTTGATGACCGGCGTGCGCGTATTGCCCGCTTTCTCCGACCACCTTGCACTGCTGGCCACTATGTCGCTACGAACGCCTAAGTTTGTCTCGCCATATTGGCGCTTTGACAATACTCTCTTGGAGGACCCGAACTTCGGAGATTGTATTCGCGAGCTTCTCGAATCATTCGAGGCTCGTCACAATCATTACTCCTCGCTCCACCACTGGTGGGATGCCATCAAGCAGGAGATTCAGACCACGACCATCCGATTCATTAGACTCCGCCGGCAAATGTCGGACGAGACGTTTGCACAACTCGAGAGGCGTGTCGATCGAATCGTGTCCAGTCCCCTGCTGGGTGAACACACCACGGCAGATTTAGCTCACGCAACCTCCCAAGTGCGCGACGCGTACACAAGGAGAAGCGAGAGAGTGCTGGCAAACTCTCGCTACGCCCACCTCCTCGCTTCGGACAGTCCGGCAGGACCAAGTTTGGCTCGTGATATGGCTCCCACGTTTCAACCCCTCAAAGAACTGCGCCTGGAAGGGCGCGTCGTGTCTGATGGACCGTCGCTATGCACGGTCGCGAGGCGTCACTTCCAGGAGGTTTACGCTGCCACGCCCGTGACAATCGAGGAAGACTCGCCCCTGTACGAGACCCTGCCTCTACTTTCTCGCCTCCAACGTGAGAGCCTAGATCGGCCGCTGAGCCAACAAGAACTCACCGAAGCTCTTGGGTCCCTGAACAAAGGGAAGTCTCCCGGAATTGATGGTCTCACTCCCGAGTTCTACTCGTTCTTTTGGAGTGAGCTGTCGGGTCCGTTTGAGGAAATGTTGGCGCACTCCATGGAGACCGGCCTTCTTCCCCGATCTGCACAAAAGTCTATCCTGACGCTACTTCCTAAGTCGGGTGACAGGCTGGACATCAAAAACTGGCGTCCAATTTCTCTGCTCACCGTGGACTACAAGATCGTCGCACGTGCTTTGGCAACACGGTTGAGCCGAGTAATTGGCTCGCTGGTCCACCCCGATCAGGGCTACTGCGTTCCGGGGAGAACCATCTTCGACAGCCTCCACCTGCATCGTGACGTCGTGGAGTACGCCAACACCAAACAGGTTCCCCTAGCAGTTCTCTCCCTTGACCAACAGGGAGCATTCGACAGGGTGAACCAACACTATCTCTTTCACCTTCTCCGATCGTATGGTTTCGGCGAACATTTCGTGCAAACCCTGCGGACACTTTACGCCGGCGCCACGTGCTTCGTACGAGTGGGGTCATGTTTGACGGCTCCCTTTCCTTTCGGTCAGGGAATCCGACAGGGATGTCCCCTGTCAGGTCAGCTGTTCTCGCTTACAGCCGAGCCTTTCCTCAGACTGTGCAGATCAAGACTCTCGGGGTTTCTAATGCCTGGTCAACTGGAACGCAGACTCGTCGTCTCAGGATACGCCGATGACGTATCGGTCTTCATCGCTGACGACGAGGATTTCGACCGGTTGGGGGTAGTTTACCACATCTACGCGGTTCAGTCTGGGGCACGACTCAATACTCAAAAGTCCACCGGTCTGTGGGCAGGCAGCTGGGTCGGGCGTCGGGACTCTCCACTCGATTTCGCTTGGTCGAGTGAGGGCGGCAAGTGTTTGGGGGTAATGTTGGGCAATACGCCTGTAATCAAGGCCAGGGGCTTCGACGCGTTGCGGGAAAAGTTCCTCGTCGCAATCCAAAGGTGGCGAGGCCGAGCGTCGACCATGTCTCTTCGTGGTCGAGTTCTAGTCGCAAACCAGTTCCTGGCACCTAGACTGTGGTACACATTTCAAGTGCTGCCCCCACCTCCTGCGCTTCTCAACCGGCTTCAGGGGGAACTGGCAAATTTTGTATGGGCCGGCCGGAGACACTGGACGCGTCTGCGCGACCTCTGTGCCCCCGTCCATCTTGGAGGACTCGGCCTGGTCCACCTGGCGTCGAAGGTGGCCATGTTCCGAGTCGTTTATGCACACCGATTTCTTTCCAACTTAGAAGATCACCCCTGTCACGTCATGACTCGGCATTTCCTTGGCAAGTTTTGCCGATTAGGTCTTGGCTGGCAGGTTTTGTTTCACCCCAAAATCGGTGGGCCTGCGGCTCGTAACACCTCCGAGTTTCTCCAAACCGTGCTCAAAGCTTGGTTCTCCCTGAAACCAAAGCCCGAGAATTTCCCGTCAACGAACTGCGGAATGCGAGACGTTCCCCTGACAGAAACGTCGCTTCTCCCAACGGCCACTTCTCCCTTCATTTCCTCATGGGCTTTGCTGGGTTGTAAAACGCTCGGGGACCTACTCAATGGTTCAGAGTGGACCGACGTTGACCGGTTGGAGGGCTTTGCCGAACAATCTGGTCGAGTTCGCCAAGCTCTTGGCGTCAACGGGAACAGGATCCGAGCCTTCTGCCATCTACGTTTTCGTGGCGTGAAAGATGTTCTGGGTCCTGAACCCTGGCCCCCAAATCTGTTGTATCGTCGCCCGTTGACCGGCGAGTGGGTCTCCCTGCTCCCTCAACAGCACAGGCGGTCGATCCTGCGTGACATCATGGTCAACTCCCTCCGCCTAGACGGTTCTCTAGAGGGACACTGGTCGCACGATCGAGTCAATTGGAGAGCTCTCGTTCGCTCACCCTCCCTTGGATTCGATTCCGAGGTCGTGTGGCGTTTCAACAAGAACCGTCTGGCAGATCCTATCTTCTTGTTCCACGCAGGGTTGGCCTTCTCTCGCCTGTGCCCCTGGTGCCAGGTCGAGGGTTCGGCTTGGCACATGATAGTGTCCTGTCGCCGGGCCGTGCAAATGTGGCGCCTGGCTGATCTGCTAATCAGAAACTTACTGGGTCGCCGTGGATTGTCTGCTCGAGAGCTCTATGTCGGGTTCAGTCCCGACAATACCTCCACCTCCAACCAAATCGATTTGGCCAATTTTGTTCTCGTGTTGGCCAAGAGCACAGTCTACAGGCTACTTGTAAGCTTCTTCAAAGAGGACCGCGAGCCTGCGCTCTACGATCATGTCCTGAAAGCTCGTCTAAAGTCTCGCATCATCAAGGAGTACGCTTGGTACCTTGGTCGCGGAGCGATCGATGGCTTCATGGCAAAGTGGTGCGATAGGGGGGCGCTCTGCTCCATTGAAAATGGCGAGATTCTTTTAAGTCAAGCGCTTACACAGTAAAGCCAAATGTCTTTAGTCTTCGACCGGTAGGGTTTGTTTTTCCAAACCCAAACTTCGTTTTCATTCTTTCCTCCAATATCGACGGGAAGGAAGCAGGCCCTCAGCCTGCATCCTAAAGTGCAATTTTAAGTTGGATTTCTGTTCCATTCCTTGTAACTATCCCCTATTGATTCCGTCAGATTGAAGAGACTTGTTTCATGTTTTTGAGTTAACATATCCTTCTGGACATAGTTTTCTCTCCCCTATCGGTTTTATATAATAATAATAATAATAATAATAATAATAATAATAATAATAATAATAATAATAATAATAATAATAATAACACACACACACACACACACACACACACACACACACACACACACACACACACACACACACACACACACACACACACACACACACACACACACCCCTGTTCAAGTGTGCTCGGGGACCATAATAGGACTTCGTAAGTCATCACCCATGGTCTTTCGAGCCCAAAATATTCTATACCCTGGCTATCTTCAGGAACTTCTCCTAGAGATTCCCACCACAGGTCGGACGCTTCACGTCATCTCCGTTTATTTGCCACACAACCAAGCCATAGCTCTAGACATTCTGACGTGCCTTGAACGTCACATCAGCGACGTACGTGGTACCGCTGGAGTCGACGCTCAGTTCCTTGTTGGGGGGGACTTCAACTGTACGTTGGATCCCAACACTGACAGATCCGGGGGCGTCGAGCGGTATCCGCGCGTTGCCCGACTGCTCCGGAACACAGTTACGACAGCAGACCTCTCCGATTTGTGGCGGGAGTTTCACCCCGGGGAGCCAGGTTTCACGTATGTGGGCAATGCCCCACTGCATTCCGCCTCTCGCATAGACAGGTTCTATGACACTCCCGAAGTGACCACTTTGATGACCAGCGTGCGCGTATTGCCCGCTTTCTCCGACCACCTGGCACTGCTGGCCACTATGTCGCTACGAACGCCTAAGTTTGTCTCGCCATATTGGCGCTTTGACAATACTCTCTTGGAGGACCCGAACTTCGGAGATTGTATTCGCGAGCTTCTCGAATCATTCGAGGCTCGTCGCAATCATTACTCCTCGCTCCACCACTGGTGGGATGCCATCAAGCAGGAGATTCAGACCACGACCATCCGATTCATTAGACTCCGCCGGCAAATGTCGGACGAGACGTTTGCACAACTCGAGAGGCGTGTCGATCGAATCGTGTCCAGTCCCCTGCTGGGTGAACACACCACGGCAGATTTAGCTCACGCAACCTCCCAAGTGCGCGACGCGTACACAAGGAGAAGCGAGAGAGTGCTGGCAAACTCTCGCTACGCCCACCTCCTCGCTTCGGACAGTCCGGCAGGACCAAGTTTGGCTCGTGATATGGCTCCCACGTTTCAACCCCTCAAAGAACTGCGCCTGGAAGGGCGCGTCGTGTCTGATGGACCGTCGCTATGCACGGTCGCGAGGCGTCACTTCCAGGAGGTTTACGCTGCCACGCCCGTGACAATCGAGGAAGATTCGCCCCTGTACGAGACCCTGCCTCTACTTTCTCGCCTCCAACGTGAGAGCCTAGATCGGCCGCTGAGCCAACAAGAACTCACCAAAGCTCTTGGGTCCCTGAACAAAGGGAAGTCTCCCGGAATTGATGGTCTCACTCCCGAGTTCTACTCGTTCTTTTGGAGTGAGCTGTCGGGTCCGTTTGAGGAAATGTTGGCGCACTCCATGGAGACCGGCCTTCTTCCCCGATCTGCACAAAAGTCTATCCTGACGCTACTTCCTAAGTCGGGTGACAGGCTGGACATCAAAAACTGGCGTCCAATTTCTCTGCTCACCGTGGACTACAAGATCGTCGCACGTGCTTTGGCAACACGGTTGAGCCGAGTAATTGGCTCGCTGGTCCACCCCGATCAGGGCTACTGCGTTCCGGGGAGAACCATCTTCGACAGCCTCCACCTGCATCGTGACGTCGTGGAGTACGCCAACACCGAACAGGTTCCCCTAGCAGTTCTCTCCCTTGACCAACAGAGAGCATTCGACAGGGTGAACCAACACTATCTCTTTCACCTTCTCCGATCGTATGGTTTCGGCGAACATTTCGTGCAAACCCTGCGGACACTTTACGCCGGCGCCACGTGCTTCGTACGAGTGGGGTCATGTTTGACGGCTCCCTTTCCTTTCGGTCAGGGAATCCGACAGGGATGTCCCCTGTCAGGTCAGCAGTTCTCGCTTACAGCCGAGCCTTTCCTCAGACTGTGCAGATCAAGACTCTCGGGGTTTCTTATGCCTGGTCAACTGGAACGCAGACTCGTCGTCTCAGGATACGCCGATGACGTATCGGTCTTCATCGCTGACGACGAGGATTTCGACCGGTTGGGGGTAGTTTACCACATCTACGCGGTTCAGTCTGGGGCACGACTCAATACTCAAAAGTCCACCGGTCTGTGGGCAGGCAGCTGGGTCGGGCGTCGGGACTCTCCACTCGATTTCGCTTGGTCGAGTGAGGGCGGCAAGTGTTTGGGGGTAATATTGGGCAATACGCCTGTAATCAAGGCCAGGGGCTTCGACGCGTTGCGGGAAAAGTTCCTTGTCGCAATCCAAAGGTGGCGAGGCCGAGCGTCGACCATGTCTCTTCGTGGTCGAGTTCTAGTCGCAAACCAGTTCCTGGCACCTAGACTGTGGTACACATTTCAAGTGCTGCCCCCACCTCCTGCGCTTCTCAACCGGCTTCAGGGGGAACTGGCAAATTTTGTATGGGCCGGCCGGAGACACTGGACGCGTCTGCGCGACCTCTGTGCCCCCGTCCATCTTGGAGGACTCGGCCTGGTCCACCTGGCGTCGAAGGTGGCCATGTTCCGAGTCGTTTATGCACACCGATTTCTTTCCAACTTAGAAGATCACCCCTGTCACGTCATGACTCGGCATTTCCTTGGCAAGTTTTGCCGATTAGGTCTTGGCTGGCAGGTTTTGTTTCACCCCAAAATCGGTGGGCCTGCGGCTCGTAACACCTCCGAGTTTCTCCAAACCGTGCTCAAAGCTTGGTTCTCCCTGAAACCAAAGCCCGAGAATTTCCTGTCAACGAACTGCGGAATGCGAGACGTTCCCCTGACAGAAACGTCGCTTCTCCCAACGGCCACTTCTCCCTTCATTCCCTCATGGGCTTTGCTGGGTTGTAAAACGCTCGGGGACCTACTCAATGGTTCAGAGTGGACCGACGTCGACCGGTTGGAGGGCTTTGCCGAACAATCTGGTCGAGTTCGCCAAGCTCTTGGCGTCAACGGGAACAGGATCCGAGCCTTCTGCCATCTACGTTTTCGTGGCGTGAAAGATGTTCTGGGTCCTGAACCCTGGCCCCCAAATCTGTTGTATCGTCGCCCGTTGACCGGCGAGTGGGTCTCCCTGCTCCCTCAACAGCACAGGCGGTCGATCCTGCGTGACATCATGGTCAACTCCCTCCGCCTAGACGGTTCCCTAGAGGGACACTGGTCGCACGATCGAGTCAATTGGAGAGCTCTCGTTCGCTCACCCTCCCTTGGATTCGATTCCGAGGTCGTGTGGCGTTTCAACAAGAACCGTCTGGCAGATCCTATCTTCTTGTTCCACGCAGGGTTGGCCGCCTCTCGCCTGTGCCCCTGGTGCCAGGTCGAGGGTTCGGCTTGGCACATGATAGTGTCCTGTCGCCGGGCCGTGCAAATGTGGCGCCTGGCTGATTTGCTAATCAGAAACTTACTGGGTCGCCGTGGATTGTCTGCTCGAGAGCTCTATGTCGGGTTCAGTCCCGACAATACCTCCACCTCCAACCAAATCGATTTGGCCAATTTTGTTCTCGTGTTGGCCAAGAGCACAGTCTACAGGCTACTTGTAAGCTTCTTCAAAGAGGACCGCGAGCCTGCGCTCTACGATCATGTCCTGAAAGCTCGTCTAAAGTCTCGCATCATCAAGGAGTACGCTTGGTACCTTGGTCGCGGAGCGATCGATGGCTTCATGGCAAAGTGGTGCGATAGGGGGGCGCTCTGCGCCATTGAAAATGGCGAGATTCTTTTTAGTCAAGCGCTTACACAGTAAAGCCAAATGTCTTTCGTCTTCGACCGGTAGGGTTTGTTTTTCCAAACCCAAACTTTGTTTTCATTCTTTCCTCCAATATCGACGGGAAGGAAGCAGGCCCTCAGCCTGCATCCTAAAGTGCAATTTTAAGTTGGATTTCTGTTCCATTCCTTGTAACTATCCCCTATTGATTCCGTCAGATTGAAGAGACTTGTTTCATGTTTTTGAGTTAACATATCCTTCTGGACATAGTTTTCTCTCCCCTATCGGTTTTATATAATAAATAATAATAATAATAATAATAATAATAATAATAACACACACACACACACACACACACACACACACACACACACACACACACACACACACACACACACACACACACACACACACACACACACACACACACACACACACACACACACACACACTTCAGACCTCGTCGCGAGCGGACGTGTTTCACGATCGCTCCCGCTTCCTGTGTTATTTCCCGTGTTGTTTTATTTGCGTAGCGGTGCGGGGCAGCTCAGTCGTTTGCCGAGTCTATCCGCGCCCTGCAACTGCACGGAAAACTGTCTGTGTGTTTCTCGTCGTGCATTTTGCAATATATTGTTTTCAATTCCCATCCACTTTTTCTCCTCTTTCATTTGGTGTCCTTAATTTTGATGTTTTTGGGTGCTCGCAATAAGCAACCCAAGGCCTCAGGATTTTCTAAAATCCAAGGCGTTGTTGGGTCCGACAACGAAGGATGGGCGAGGCAAGCCCTCAAAAGTAACCCTGACCCGTAAAGGTCAAACCGAGCCGACTGTGCTCCCTGTTCACAGGGGGCTTAAGGTCTCGACTACCATCGGCCCTGTAGTGGATGCCCTCAGTGCACTGGCGGCACCCAGTACTGACCACAAAAACGTAAGTGAGCTGGCTCAACCAGCCATTCGCCCCGTGACCGTACTAGCTGTCCCCAAGATGGACAGACGCCCACAGCTCAGCCGTTCACTGTCGGACATCCCGACAGTGACCAACACTGACGAGGCTGTGAGTACAGTAGTGGCTGGTTCATCCAGCGCACAACAGTTGGCGTCAGCCTCATCGACCCCCGCAACCCAGGTGGCCCCACCGACCGTTCCACTGGGGGCTGCGTCCCCTAGCGTAACCAAGCCAACCATGGCGCAGGCCTTGCTCTCGGGGGCGGGCCAGCAGCGTCGCGGTCGCGACGGTCCGTCTGGGTCCTCCTTTGGTCCGCCGTGTCCCAAGAAGGACCAGGCAATACTGTTCCCTTCCATCGATCATGTCACCATCTCGCAGTACTTGCGGTCCCTGGCAGACCTCATTGGGGGCAAAAACATAACTTTTGCCTCCAGGTTGTCGCAGGGCCGTGTGTGCTGCTACTTAAAATCCAAGGCCTTGGTGGACTCTTTCATGTTGGACCACGGAGGTATATCGATCAAGGACCAATTTTTGTCTGCGCGCAGGCTGGTCACCCCCGCTGAGCGTTTGGTGCTGTCCAATGTTAGCCCCTACATCCCGCACCACGCCGTCGAGGCCGAGCTGACAAAACTGGTAAGGCTTGTGTCACCTATGGCATACATTACCGTGGGCTTGAAAGAGGCTGACATTGGTCACGTCTTCAGTTTTAGACGACAGATCTTTGTCGTCAAAGCTGAGAACGTCAATCTTCCCGACTCCATCGTAGTAGAACACGATGGAGAACGTAACCGTGTCTTCCTCAGCTTTGACGACGTCAAATGCTTCAAGTGCAGGCAAACTGGACATATTGCCAGAACATGCACTGCCAACATTGGTACCAAGGAAAGGTCTGCGGTAGAGACTGAAAGCCAAACAGCTAGAGGCGAAAACAAGAGAAAGATTCTTGTGGAATTGGGTGAGAGTGTTTTGGCCACCACTTTGACGCCAAGCGATGGGACCTTCCCACCATCTCCGGTTGCGACCGACGCAGCTTGTGCCCTGGATGCAATGGAAACTAATGATGCAGATCTCGGCCGTAACACTGGGACGCCGCACCAGCTCAAACCGGTGCTGGATGAACCGGTTTACACTCAGGTCAAGACAAAGAAAAAACCAAGGAGCAACTCTCCGGCCAAGAAGCGTCCACGTCAAGATGAAAGGGCGTCTCCTGGTGAGGCAACCATGCCCCTGGCTGCGGTGGAGCTACTTGACAGTGGAGAGGCTGGAAAGACGCTGTCCACTAGCGCTTTTCTACAGTTCTTAGCGGACGTGAAGGGCAACGATCAGCCATTCAAGGTTGCCCGCCGTTTTACGAACGACATTACCAGGCTGGTTTTTATGCTGACATCAGTTCTTCCGGTCTTGAAAAATGATCGTGCAATCAACCAACGTTCACGACGCCTTATTGCCACTCTAAAGAAGGCGCAGGCGTACTTTGACGCGACCGGAGAAGACGAGGTCACCCTATCTCGATCCACCTCTCTGGAAAGTGTCAGTTCCACTGGACTAGAGTAAAAAACCTGTCACCAACATGGCGGAGACAATTTTCATCACCCTTAATGCAAGGAGCGTTCGTAGCGACTTTAAATGGAGTCAGCTGTCGACCTTCCTGGATCGCCACTTCCCCGACGTCGTCCTCCTACAGGAGACAAACACGTCCTCATCACCACTACCCCTTCTAATCTCGAAGTACTCTTTTTATTTCAACCCCCCTGTTCAAGTGTGCTCGGGGACCATGATAGGACTTCGTAAGTCATCACCCATGGTCTTTCGAGCCCAAAATATTCTATACCCTGGCTATCTTCAGGAACTTCTCCTAGAGATTCCCACCACAGGTCGGACGCTTCACGTCATCTCCGTTTATTTGCCACACAACCAAGCCATAGCTCTAGACATTCTGACGTGCCTTGAACGTCACATCAGCGACGTACGTGGTACCGCTGGAGTCGACGCTCAGTTCCTTGTTGGGGGGGACTTCAACTGTACGTTGGATCCCAACACTGACAGATCCGGGGGCGTCGAGCGGTATCCGCGCGTTGCCCGACTGCTCCGGAACACAGTTACGACAGCAGACCTCTCCGATTTGTGGCGGGAGTTTCACCCCGGGGAGCCAGGTTTCACGTATGTGGGCAATGCCCCACTGCATTCCGCCTCTCGCATAGACAGGTTCTATGGCACTCCCGAAGTGACCACTTTGATGACCGGCGTGCGCGTATTGCCCGCTTTCTCCGACCACCTTGCACTGCTGGCCACTATGTCGCTACGAACGCCTAAGTTTGTCTCGCCATATTGGCGCTTTGACAATACTCTCTTGGAGGACCCGAACTTCGGAGATTGTATTCGCGAGCTTCTCGAATCATTCGAGGCTCGTCGCAATCATTACTCCTCGCTCCACCACTGGTGGGATGCCATCAAGCAGGAGATTCAGACCACGACCATCCGATTCATTAGACTCCGCCGGCAAATGTCGGACGAGACGTTTGCACAACTCGAGAGGCGTGTCGATCGAATCGTGTCCAGTCCCCTGCTGGGTGAACACACCACGGCAGATTTAGCTCACGCAACCTCCCAAGTGCGCGACGCGTACACAAGGAGAAGCGAGAGAGTGCTGGCAAACTCTCGCTACGCCCACCTCCTCGCTTCGGACAGTCCGGCAGGACCAAGTTTGGCTCGTGATATGGCTCCCACGTTTCAACCCCTCAAAGAACTGCGCCTGGAAGGGCGCGTCGTGTCTGATGGACCGTCGCTATGCACGGTCGCGAGGCGTCACTTCCAGGAGGTTTACGCTGCCACGCCCGTGACAATCGAGGAAGACTCGCCCCTGTACGAGACCCTGCCTCTACTTTCTCGCCTCCAACGTGAGAGCCTAGATCGGCCGCTGAGCCAACAAGAACTCACCGAAGCTCTTGGGTCCCTGAACAAAGGGAAGTCTCCCGGAATTGATGGTCTCACTCCCGAGTTCTACTCGTTCTTTTGGAGTGAGCTGTCGGGTCCGTTTGAGGAAATGTTGGCGCACTCCATGGAGACCGGCCTTCTTCCCCGATCTGCACATAAGTCTATCCTGACGCTACTTCCTAAGTCGGGTGACAGGCTGGAAATCAAAAACTGGCGTCCAATTTCTCTGCTCACCGTTGACTACAAGATCGTCGCACGTGCTTTGGCAACACGGTTGAGCCGAGTAATTGGCTCGCTGGTCCACCCCGATCAGGGCTACTGCGTTCCGGGGAGAACCATTTTCGACAGCCTCCACCTGCATCGTGACGTCGTGGAGTACGCCAACACCGAACAGGTTCCCCTAGCAGTTCTCTCCCTTGACCAACAGGGAGCATTCGACAGGGTGAACCAATACTATCTCTTTCACCTTCTCCGATCGTATGGTTTCGGCGAAAATTTCGTGCAAACCCTGCGGACACTTTACGCCGGCGCCACGTGCTTCGTACGAGTGGGGTCATGTTTGACGGCTCCCTTTCCTTTCGGTCAGGGAATCCGACAGGGATGTCCCCTGTCAGGTCAGCTGTTCTCGCTTACAGCCGAGCCTTTCCTCAGACTGTGCAGATCAAGACTCTCGGGGTTTCTTATGCCTGGTCAACTGGAACGCAGACTCGTCGTCTCAGGATACGCCGATGACGTATCGGTCTTCATCGCTGACGACGAGGATTTCGACCGGTTGGGGGTAGTTTACCACATCTACGCGGTTCAGTCTGGGGCACGACTCAATACTCAAAAGTCCACCGGTCTGTGGGCAGGCAGCTGGGTCGGGCGTCGGGACTCTCCACTCGATTTCGCTTGGTCGAGTGAGGGCGGCAAGTGTTTGGGGGTAATGTTGGGCAATACGCCTGTAATCAAGGCCAGGGGCTTCGACGCGTTGCGGGAAAAGTTCCTCGTCGCAATCCAAAGGTGGCGAGGCCGAGCGTCGACCATGTCTCTTCGTGGTCGAGTTCTAGTCGCAAACCAGTTCCTGGCACCTAGACTGTGGTACACATTTCAAGTGCTGCCCCCACCTCCTGCGCTTCTCAACCGGCTTCAGGGGGAACTGGCAAATTTTGTATGGGCCGGCCGGAGACACTGGACGCGTTTGCGCGACCTCTGTGCCCCCGTCCATCTTGGAGGACTCGGCCTGGTCCACCTGGCGTCGAAGGTGGCCATGTTTCGAGTCGTTTATGCACACCGATTTCTTTCCAACTTAGAAGATCACCCCTGTCACGTCATGACTCGGCATTTCCTTGGCAAGTTTTGCCGATTAGGTCTTGGCTGGCAGGTTTTGTTTCACCCCAAAATCGGTGGGCCTGCGGCTCGTAACACCTCCGAGTTTCTCCAAACCGTGCTCAAAGCTTGGTTCTCCCTGAAACCAAAGCCCGAGAATTTCCCGTCAACGAACTGCGGAATGCGAGACGTTCCCCTGACAGAAACGTCGCTTCTCCCAACGGCCACTTCTCCCTTCATTCCCTCATGGGCTTTGCTGGGTTGTAAAACGCTCGGGGACCTACTCAATGGTTCGGAGTGGACCGACGTCGACCGGTTGGAGGGCTTTGCCGAACAATCTGGTCGAGTTCGCCAAGCTCTTGGCGTCAACGTGAACAGGATCCGAGCCTTCTGCCATCTACGTTTTCGTGGCGTGAAAGATGTTCTGGGTCCTGAACCCTGGCCCCCAAATCTGTTGTATCGTCGCCCGTTGACCGGCGAGTGGGTCTCCCTGCTCCCTCAACAGCACAGGCGGTCGATCCTGCGTGACATCATGGTCAACTCCCTCCGCCTAGACGGTTCTCTAGAGGGACACTGGTCGCACGATCGAGTCAATTGGAGAGCTCTCGTTCGCTCACCCTCCCTTGGATTCGATTCCGAGGTCGTGTGGCGTTTCAACAAGAACCGTCTGGCAGATCCTATCTTCTTGTTCCACGCAGGGTTGGCCGGCTGTGCAAATGTGGCGTCTGGCTGATTTGCTAATCAGAAAGTTACTGGGTCGCCGTGGATTGTCTGCTCGAGAGCTCTATGTCGGGTTCAATCCCGACAATACCTCCACCTCCAACCAAATCGACTTGGCCAATTTCGTTCTCGTGTTGGCCAAGAGCACAGTCTACAGGCTACTTGTAAGCTTCTTCAAAGAGGACCGCGAGCCTGCGCTCTACGATTATGTCCTAAAAGCTCGTCTAAAGTCTCGCATCATCAAGGAGTACGCTTGGTACCTTGGTCGTGGAGCGATCGATGGCTTCATGGCAAAGTGGTGCGATAGAGAGGCGCTCTGCTCCATTGAAAATGGCGAGATTCTCTTTAGCCAAGCGCTTACACAGTAAAGCCAAATGTCTTTAGTCTTCGACCGGTAGGGTTTGTTTTCCAAACCCAAACTTTGTTTTCATTCTTTCCTCCAATATTGACGGGAAGGAAGCAGGCCCTCAGCCTTCATCCTAAAGTGCAATTTTAAGCTGGATTTCTGTTCCATTCCTTGTAACTATCCTCTATTGATTCCGTCAGATTGAAGAGACTTGTTTCATGTTTTTGAGTTAACATATCCTTCTGGACATAGTTTTCTCTCCCCTATCGGTTTTATATTATAATAATAATAATAATAATAATAATAATAATAATAATAATAACACACACACACACACACACACATGCACACATCCTATGACTACTACTACTTGTACCACTAAAAAGTAACACTTCATATCAACACTGTATTATTATTATTATTATTATTGCGGACACGGTGTCTAGTTCTGTCATATTCCTCATATTCCTACAAATGTATTCAGTGCAACCAGTGCAACAAACAATGGCATGCACGTGCAAAAGATCTCACACCTTCAGATTTCGAAGAAGTGTGTTTCGCTACCTCGTCTGCGGGAGCTTTTTAAACCACTTAGGCCTACAGGACTGTTAAGATATGTTAATAAAACAATAGTATTATTCTAAAAAGAAAAAAAAAAACACACACACACACACACACACACACACACACACACACACACACACACACACACACACACACACACACACACACACGCACACATGCACGCACACACACACACGTACGCAAGCACACACATGAATGTATACATTTTTACAACAATGCTACTCACAGTCATGTCGGGGGTCCCATTCCCCGGGTGGTCTAACAGCTCCACCTCCCGCCGGCGATGACGCTTCGCGCGCGCGTTCGCCCGCTCGCGGGTCAGATTGTGTTTGCGAATGTGGTGCCGTGGTAGGTCCTGGACCATCTGGTAGCAGTAAGGGCACAGGAACGTCCGCTTGAATTTAAGCTTATTTAGCTTTACTTGAATGACTATATCGCATTCGTCAGACTGCAATTTAGAAAGAGAAGGCAATTATTAATGTCCATGGAAACAATTTGAAACAACATCCAAATATGTCATTTGTACTCACACTCATGCCCGAGTTTCTGGCAGTTGGCAGTTCTCCCTGCAGTTGGTTCAGTTCCCCCTCTTGATCTTGATCGAGTGGATCTAGAGCGTCGACCTCTGTGGCGTTCTCGGGCAGCCCTCCCACAAGAACACACTCTATATCAGCCAGCTCGCCCACCTCAGACGTGTCCGCCTCCGGCCCGCCCGCCTCCGGCCCGCCCGCCTCGGGCTCGCCCGCCTCCGGCTCGCCCGCCTCCGGTCCGCCCGTCTCCGGTCGGCCCGCCTCGGGCTCGATTGCCTCCGGTCCGCTCGCCGGCTCGCCCGCCGGCTCGCCCTCGGGTAATGCTGGAGTCGCACCGGGCGGTGTCCTCGACCCTCCAGCTAGAGGCTCCTCCGGGTCGCCCTCCAGACTAAAGGAAGGCGTCAGGGCCACGAGGTCGGAAAACAATTCGTCAACTGCTTCACTATCCCCCTCATACCCTATACAGGTGGCGTCGATATCATCGAGGGAAAGATCCCCAAACAAAGAATCGTTAGGGTCGATTTCAGTGTTAGCTGTAAATAGAAAATATTAATAAGTACAACGTAATAGTACTACAAACATGGCGCCTTCTCGTACACCTTGCGTGAAGACAGTTCTGATTGGTCGACCATTGCTGTACGATCGAAGAAAGTTCGAGTTGTGCTCACTCTCAGCGCTGCCTGTAGCTGTGCGCAGTCGTAGATGTTACCAAGGCTGCGTGTTCCCTGGCTACGTAAATAAACTGATAAGTTAAATCATACCCTGGACATGGAAACATTGATTTCTACACTTGTACACCAAAAACACACAATAACAGTTCTTGTTACCCAAACGAAACTTACATTCGCGTTCAGCATTGTCGACGGAAATAAAGAAGATACTACAAAACGTCCTAAGTGTTCCCTGGGTATGTAACTGAACTGTTACGTTTATTCATAACCAGGACATAAAAACGTTGATTTCTTCACTTAAACACCAAAAACACACAATACTGGATCTTGTTACCCGCAGGAAACTTAAATTCGCGTTCAGCATTATGACAGGCCATAAAATAGACACTTCAAAAGGTCAAAGGTGTTCCCTGGCTATGTAACTAAACTGTTTAGTTTATATATATCCTGGACATAACAACGTTGATTTCTTCACTTAAACACCAAAAACACACAATACCGGATCTTGTTACCCGCAGGAAACTTAAATTCGCGTTCAGCATTGTCATCGGCAATAAAGTAGACACTTCAAAAGGTCCTAAGTGTTCCCTGGGTATGTAACTGAACTGTTACGTTTATTCATAACCAGGACATAAAAACGTTGATTTCTTCACTTAAACACCAAAAACACACAATACTGGATCTTGTTACCCGCAGGAAACTTAAATTCGCGTTCAGCATTATGACAGGCCATAAAATAGACACTTCAAAAGGTCAAAGGTGTTCCCTGGCTATGTAACTAAACTGTTTAGTTTATATATATCCTGGACATAACAACGTTGATTTCTTCACTTAAACACCAAAAACACACAATACCGGATCTTGTTACCCGCAGGAAACTTAAATTCGCGTTCAGCATTGTCATCGGCAATAAAGTAGACACTTCAAAACGTCCTAAGTGTTCCCTGCCTACGAAACTAAACTGAAGTTTATCTAAAACCTAAACATTAAAACGTATATTTCTACACTTGTACACCAAAAACACACAGTTAGGGATCTTGTTACCCACAGGCAACTAAAGTCGCGTTCAGCATTGTCACCGGCAATAAAGTAGACACTTTAAAACGTCCTAAGTGTTCCCTGGCTACGTAAGTAAACTGTTAAGTTTATTCATAACCAGGACATTAAAACGTTGATTTCTACACTTGTACACCATAAACACACAATTACGGATCTCGTAACCCACAGGCAACTTAAGTTCGCGTTAAGCATTGTCACCGGCAATAAAGTAGACACTTTAAAACGTCCTAAGTGTTCCCTGGCTACGTAAGTAAACTGTTAAGTTTATTCATAACCAGGACATTAAAACGTAGATTTCTAAACTTGTACACCAAAAACACACAATTAGGGATCTCGTTACCCACAGGCAACTTAAGTTCGCGTTAAGCATTGTCACCGGCAATAAAGTAGATACTTTAAAACGTCCTAAGTGTTCCCTAGCTACGTAAGTACACTGTAAAGTTTATTCATAACCAGGACATTAAAACGTAGATTTCTACACTTGTACACCAAAAACACACAATCACGGTCGTCGCACTTTTTTTCAAAATGTGACAATATTAAATGAAATAAATGTCACGTTGTACATCACTTGTACACTTGGCGGATGGAGTGCGCTAGTGTCGAGGCGCAAAATTTGAAAATACAAAATGGCCGACGAGAGTAGGGAAGGGGGGTGGGGCCCTCCCTACCCCTCCCCTCCCACATAGGTCACACAAGAGTCTAGTGGCCGCCATCTTGAGAAATTCAAAATTTCGAAAATCCGAAATTCGAAAATTCAAAAATCCAAAATTTGAAAATTTCGAAAATCAAAATTCAAAACTCCAAAAATCGACCTAAGGTTAAAAGGGGTCCCACTCTTATCCGATGGCCGCCATCTTGAAAAAAAAACGGACGCCATCTTGGAAAAAATCCGCCGCCATCTTGGGAAAAACCCGCCGCCATCTTAGGAAAAGCCCCGGATTCAGGTGCCCTACTCTCTACTGCTGTGGATGTTTTCCCCCTGTGCTTCATCATCAGATGACATCTCCTTTTTTCTTTTTATTGTACTGCCTTTTGGTTTTTGGTTTGTATTATCCATATGTGGTTTTTAAGTTTCATCCCCCAACGCTCCCCACCCACCATGGAGCCACAATTTGGGACGCTGATATTCAGCGCCAGAGGTACGCAGGGGAGATAGCCTAGTGGCTCACCCAAGATGTGTAGCAATAAATAGTTTCACAAGCCGATAGATACAGGTCGGGTTAAACCTGCACCACCCGTCTAGATGAACCAGAGGTTAAAGCTGCGTGTTGGTCCATGCAACCCGCGGGAAGCACTTCCCTCAACAGCCAGGATCCCCCTTTCCACCGACAAGGGTCGCGCTGCACGGCAAACACAGCGGTGGGCGATTAGGGCACAAAGGGGGCCAGCATACATGGAGAAGAGAGGATGTAATAGAAGATATGAAAATGGAATGGTGGTGTGTGAAGAGGACAAAAAATGCTTGAGAGCCCCCTTTGTGTCCGCCAGTCACCTCGGAGAGGAACCCACATCGACTGAATATTTTTTATAGTGAAATTATTTTCATTACTTTAGGAGGAAAACAAGAAGACATAACATACCGTCTTCGATGTTTTGATTTAGGTTCGTATTCAGCCAATCAGAAGCAAGCATAGAGCCTGCCATGAACCCGGGCGACACTGCGTGGATCGAGGCGGGCCGCGCGAGAAGTTTGCACATTATATCCGTAGCAATTAATTGTAAACACACAACGAATAGTATACTAAATTCAAATACACTAGCGTTGTCTACTTAATATGTTTAATAAACTTGTTTAATTTCATTCTTCTAAGTGTAATACTTCTCTAGTTATGGCGTGGTATATATTGCAACATGCAATTAAAATTGTTCATAATTGCAGTTGGGCGACTGTCTATCGAACTAGCCAGATTGTAGATGTATAGTCTATCTCCTATATCCCTTTTCGATCAGGTTTCTAGCATTATTATTACAAAAGTAATTACTTAATAATTGAAAACATGCACATCCCCCCTGTTTTTTATTGGTGGGGGGTAAAATTTTCAAATGAGCGATTGCCCACATTGACCATTCGCTTCAACGCGGACGAGTTAGTGGGATAAACTTTGTTGGAGCTTTTAACAAGCAAGAACACAAAGTTAGTTTCAAAAACTTTGAGCCGTCCTAGCAACGAAGCACTCAATAAATTCAAAGTTGTTCTGAATCGGCCTTGTTGCTTCTGGCATTTGTCCGCAGGTGTTCGCACTGTCCAATCACTGATTCATATGTTTCGTATTTGAAAAATCGATCTTTGATTGGTTACCGCTCACTCGTCGATGGTGTTCGAAGCCTACAGGGTTGGCTTAGTCACTTTAAATTTAGGTCCCTCACTGCAAATCAGTTAAGTTACTGAGTGGGTAGACTCTTAATGTGAATTTATTTATTTATACTTGAGTTCCCTGTCTACTTAGCCGATGTTGACTTTGAAGCTGCTTTCCTCGGGGAAGTTCTGTTTTTAGGCGTTTTGGAGTGATTTTTGAAGATAAACGACAGCTGTAATGGATTGTACAGGGGAGTGCGATTTGCATTTTGCAGCTGTGCTCGCCTCTCAAAATCACGTTTTATATCTTTTACAGTTTTCAGTTGAATCGATTCTTCCTCGTCATCCTTAACGCTCAGACCCTTCAAATTTTTACGCGACCTTTAAAAAAAAGGTATACTGGTATATTATCTTATGTGTTCCATATTATGAACACAGACATACATATAATGTGTTTGAACAAGATTGTGATTTCTATTTTGGACAAGTTCCTAAAATAAGAAAGCCTAAACCAGGAATTCTTGAACTATGGGTCGCGAGGAATCATAATGGGGTCGCAAGCTTATGAAACATAGAAATTAAGGTGTATATAAGATCGAATTTTTTAAAGAAATTAAGAAAAAATATATAAAGATAAATAAAGAAAAGTTAAAAAAAGAGGCTAAAAGTGTTAACGCAGAGAGAAGCGAATCTCTGCACACAAGCGAACATCAAAACTACGCAAATAAGATCCGATATAAGACGGGGTCGCGAGATTTGTTGATCCCGAGAGCTATGCCGACGGAAGCGTATGCTTCTGGTAGGGCCACCCTAGCCGGACTGGTCGAGGAGAAGTCAGACAAAGTGCAGTCCACACCCCAATCCCCTTTTTTCCTCTTTCCTCACGCTCCCTCCTACTTGCACCTTTCCTCCAAACAGCCCCATATTTCATCTTCGTATATCACCCACTCATTGTCTCGATTAGCCTCGTTGCAAAAATATGAGACGTTAAGCCCAAATATCAAATATCAATCAATCCGGTTTGGGCCCGGGGTAGAACCAGGCGCGTAGGAACTCTTAATCAAATCGGGGGGGGGGGGGGGGGGGGAAGGCGAAACATTTTCTTGCTATATTAGTTATTTCTCGATTTTTAGGCTTAAATAAATACGTTTTGAGTATCTAGTTTTGCTGAAAAATTGGCATTTGCATCTAAAATTGCATAATTCTTCTTGTAGACTTGGCCGACGTGATAAGTTATAGGTCTTCTCCGCAGGTTATACCTTTGGGCACTGCTCTGATACGCTGCGTCGTTTCTTTTCTTGACCTCTTTGTCCTGCCCAGGGGCTGCTACCTTATCGTGGTGGGCAGGTTTGTGCGCTTTAATGATTCCTGGAGCTATGCCGGCAGAAAGAGTATGCTTCTGGTAGGTTCTGGGAAGTCAGACGAAATGCAGTCTACAACCCACTCTCTTTTCCTCCCACTTCTACTATCCTCCCCGCACACCTACTTGCACCTTTGCTCCAAACACCCCCCTATTTCATTTTCATATTTCACCCACTCATCGTCTCGATTACCCTCGATTGCAAAATGTGAGACGTTAAGTCCAAATAACCATCCATCCATCCATCAGAATTGTCGGTCGCCAAAACACATTCCATATCGCCCAAATTGCGACAAATCACCCAATCTGGCAACCCTGCCTCTAGAAGATGAAGATGCGGGGCGATCAACAAACGAGATGACGCACAAGGACTCCCAATGGAATAGAAGACAATCCTGACCCCATTTCGTGTGAAACCAAGGCAAACACCACCATCAGAAAAAAACGAACGCCACCGCACCAGCCTGCCCAGGGACTGCTACCTTATCGCGGTGGGCAGGTTTGCGTGCTTTGTTGATCCCGAGAGCTATGCCGGCGGAAGCGTATGCTTCTGGTAGGGTCACCCTAGCCGGACAGGTCGAAGAGGAGAAGTCAGACGAAATGCTGTCCAAAACCTCCTCACTCCATTTTCCTCCCTCTTCCCCTATCCTCCTCGCCCACCCACTTGTACTTATCATCCAAAGACCCCCCTACTTCATCTTCATATTTCACCCACTCATCGTCTCGATTAACCTCGTTGGAAACATGTGAGACGTTCAGCTCAAATATTCATCCATCCATCCATCCATCCATCCATCCATCCATCCATCCATCCATCCATCCATCAGAAAAGTCGGTCGCCAAACCACATTCCAAATCGCCCAATCTGGCAACCCTGATTGTCAGTCGAGGTGCGCGTTTTTGAGCGAGTCTGTATTTCCACTCCTGTAGAAGGTGGAGATGCGGGGCGATCAACAAACGAGATGACGCACAAAGACTCCCAATGGCATAGAAGCCAATTCTGACCCCATTTCGTGTGAAACAAAGCCAAACACCACCATCAGAAAAAAACGAACTCCCGAGAACCAGTGCTTTCTTCATGCAACATGGCCCAGCCCTCAAAATTAACAAAAGAACTTTGCCGCCCCGCACCTCCACCTTCTACAGCAGTGGGTATACAGACAACGCGCGCCTCGGCTGACAATAGTCAGTCGACGTTAGGCTCTTGAATGAGAAGGTCGTGATAGGGACTCGTGATCATGCCAGATGCAATTCTGTCGAAATGATGGAACAATGGTTGACAGACTTCGGCTTGCACCAATAAACTCACACAAAGGGCGGAATATCCCGGAAGACAACAAATCCATATATATATATATAAGTTTTCAAGTTTTAGCGGACATAAAAAAACCTGATTACATAATTTCAAGCCATAAACGCGGTCATGAAATATACGTATAATTCCTAAAAAAGTGTTTTTTCCTAAAAAGATGACTTTTGTTGTGACAGGTCATCATGATTAACAGGTAAGATTATGCAAGGCTCGCCGATCGAAGGTAATTACGGTCGAGGCGAGAGTCAGGGAAACTTGTACTTTGGTCAGGGATTGGTACAAACGCTACCCAAGCCTATGCCCTCGGGCCAGTCCAACAGCGAAATAAACGGACTGTAGGCGCAGTCTTCCCGCACTTTGATTCCTAAGTTAGCCGCCACGCTGCGCCATCATGCGTAGCGGTGGCGCGCTCACCGGCCATGCACGCTGCACGGTGCCTAGATCAGATTGTATTCTTGCAGCGAGCGCATCAGTGTTGTCTTGACCGCGGACGGAGCAGCACCAGGCTTGCATCCTAGTCCAGTCTTTATGTAGATAGTCTTCTTTGTGACATGTCCCGTTGTCTGATTTCGTGCAGTAAAAGTGTGAATGAGTGATTTTTTATAGTTTTTTAATTGGTTATAGATTTGGTTCGACGTGAATTATGTAGACTGTGCTCAAGTCAAGGTATTCCTACTTAGGTCAGTGATTTCCAACCAACAACAGGTCATTGTTTTAGTACCTACGTTAGAGCCTGTTATCTATTCTCTTGCTTGCGTAGCAGTCCTTCCCTATATCAGTCTGTATTCTTGCAGCGAGTGCATCAGTCCTCATAACTTAGCCCCCCCAGGCCATGTACAACTGTCAAATGCATTTTAAGTTTATTTATTTTATTTTTATTTTATTTTTATTTATTCAATATTTCACATACAGCGTATTCTGCCATTTGGCGTGAAATAATAAACATAACAATTGAAACACAGAAACAAGCACAAAGAACACATATTACACATGTGTTTGTCAATACTACGTAAAATGAGTACAATAACAAAAAAAAACAAAGTACGAAAAAATGCCGGTGAAAGAGACAATGAGCACAATGAAGTTTAAAACAGGTAAAAGAGTGTTAAAAACACAGGCAATAATATCTTTATACATATAGGACTTGATCCAGGATAATACAATAAAAACAAAAAATAGGAACGAAGAAGCTGCATTAGACAATAGCGTAGTGTTGTAAATAGTGTAAAGAAGAAACAATATCAGATGCAATTAATGTCCATCAAGATGAGAAATGAAGGATTTAATGAATGGTCGTAGTGGAAAAGAGATATCAACGTCCGAAGGCAGCGAGTTGTACAACTTAGTGGCCCGTGTGAGGAACGATCGGCGTTCTATTTCAGTTCTTGGAGTACATATGTGAAATAAATTACACTGCCGAGTCCTCCTGGATGGTACCCGCACACCCAGGTTTTGTAGGATGTGGTTGCATTGCACGTGACCATTAAAAATTGTGTGTAACAAAATAAGATCTAATTTCAGTCTGCGCTGTTCAAGTGTGTCAATGCCCAGTTCAAGTAAAATGCTACTATTTGAGAGATGATTAAAATCCGGCACTCTTTTGCGCACAATATAACAAAAGAAAGAAACAACACTGTTTAAAAGATTTTTAATTAGTCGGTGCTGCTGAACTCCATATAGGTACTCCATATTCCACAATAGGAAGAACGAGAGATGTAAAATACAACTTCAGCGCCTTCGGGCAATTGATGTTGGTTTGCCTATACAGCATGCCCAGCATTTGCATTGCTTTCCTTTTAATTTTGACTATATGATCTAGAAATAGAAACTTCTCATCTAAAACTAAACCTAGGTCATTAACTTTGTGCAGCCTTGTCAGTAAGTTACCAGATAGCATATAATCAAACACAATTTGATTTCTCTTCCATGAAATAGACAGCACACCACACTTAGTTACGTTAGGGTGAAGGCCCCACATATCACACCACTCAGAGAGCCGGTCTAGTGCACGTTGCAATTCAATGGCATCTCTAACGGTATTAATACTGCACATTAACTTACAATCGTCAGCATAGAGCAGAATCTTGCACCACGAATTACCAACGAATTGAGTAAGATCGTCAATGATAAGAACAAACAATAAAGGCCCTAATATGCTTCCTTGGGCTATCCCAGAGGCAACTTTAGTCCATGAGGAGGCCGATCCGGCTAACAATACACGTTGCACTCTGCTGCGTAAAAAATCACTGAGAGTAAGCAAACATGTTCCACATATTCCAAAACGTTCTTTTAGCTTGTAGATAAGAAGGTCATGAGTCACCCTATCAAACGCCTTTGTAAAATCTACATAGACAACGTCCAACTGCGATTTATTATGCAGCGTTTCTACTGATATTGCCTGAAGTTCTAACAGGTTGGTTACGTAAGATCTCTGTGGCAAGAAACCATGTTGTGAGTTCGAAAGATATGGGTGCACGAAATTAAGTAATCTAGAGTATAATAGCCGTTCATACACAATAGAGAGGATGGGCAAAGTTGCGTTTGGGGGCAGCTTCACAAACTACATTTCGGGCGCGCCCTGTTGCGCACCATCTGATAGAAAATCACAAAACTCTCAAACCTCTCAGTAGCATGTGTTTTTATTTAAGTTCATTATCTCTACTTTTATTAGTACAGTATTACCTGTAGGCCTATCCATTGGAACAATTTGGTGTGTAGCAAATTTAATTGTATTGATAGGCCTATAAGCTTTTAGGCTAGCTACCATATTGTAAAACAACTTTCAGAGTTCAGACTATTGGCTACTTGTAACAATAAATTCAATCTCTGATCTCGTACCAGGCTATGTACAGTAAATGCTTTTTTATTTGTTACAACGCCCATAATTCCTAGAAACTCACCTTAACTAACTCATTTATTAGAGCTTCTTTAATGGCAGTACAGGTTTCTGGTATGATGTAACCCAGTGCTGTTCTTGAAATCCTTAAGAGGTATTCAAGATCTTGATAAGAGTTCCCTAAAGCAAAGAAACACATATTACAGGATGCCTGGAATATCAAACAGTGTAATATATCAAAGTGAGTAATAATAATAAAATCAAAAAGTAATAGGCCTATGCTGCCGGGCCTGCCCAGGGACTGCCACCTTATCGTGGTGGGCAGGTTTGCGTGCTTTGTTGATCCCGAGAGCTACGCCGGCGGAAGCGTATGCTTCTGGTAGGGCCACCCTAGCCGGACTGGTCTAGGGGGAGAAGTCAGACAAAGTGCAGTCCACACCCCAATCCCCTTTCCTTCCCCTTTCCACCCAGCCCTATTGTCCCCTTTCCTCCAAACAGCTCTCTATTTCATCTTCATATATCACAAACTCATTGTCTCGATTAGCCTCGTTGCAAAAATATGAGACGTTAAGCCCATATAATCAATCATGTGAGCTACTGCAACAACATTACCCTAATTATTAATTTGAAATCACTTACGTTTCTTTCATTTCCGGGAATCCGAGCTCGATAACAGCAGGCTCACCAAATAAAATGTATTCAAACCTTAAACCTAAATTGGAGAGACATGGATAACTTCAATTAAGACATAAATAGATAGCATAATATTAATTTGCATAAACGTTCATATACATTGCTTGCTCTTATTGTATAGAAGAGAGATGAAGCAAAGAAAATCAAATCGTATAAAGCTAAACTGGAACAAATAAGAACAATGTAAATTGTAATTTTTTTATGACAATAGGTAAATCTTAATAGTTTATTTGATGGTGTACGTCACTACGATGGGTGAGGCAACCCCATTCAGTCATACCGGTACTTGAATGACAGCAGAACAGCTGTCAAAATATTTTACTGACCTGATGCCGAAGGCATCGACAATCTTTTAACTGTAAACGTCTTACAGTGATTGTTTGATATAGTTTTTGTATGTACCGTATACTGTAACGTTTTAACACTGCTTTTCAGCCTTAGATTTTGTGTTCGGTTGCCCCGTGTTGTTGTTCAACAGCACGTGTTTCCTCTAGCTGTTGCAGCTCCTCCCGCAGACTAGCAATCTGTGCTACTACGTCGGCCTTGAATTGGTCAACGTCCTCCCGCATGTCACTAATTGTATTCATTATCTTACCCTCTATTTCTTCTGTTACACTCTCAATACACCGTTTCATTTCATCATGACTTTTCTTCATCTCTTCTTTCGCCTCTTCTTGCCCCCTCCGTGACTCTTCCTGTCCTTTTTTTATCTCTTTTTTCGCCTCTTCTTGCATTTTCTGTGACTCTTCCTGTCCTTTCTTCGTCTCTTCTTTCATGCCTGCCATCAACTCTTAACAGCTGTTGGATTTGGGCTGCCATCCCCATTCCCCTTTCCTCACGCGCTCTCCTACTTGCCCCTTTCCTCCAAAGAGCCCCTTATTTCATCGTCATTATCACCCACTCATCGTCTTGATTAGCCAAGTTGCATAAATATAAGACGGTAAGCCCAAATATCAATCAATCAATCATGGTTTTTCTCTGAGCTCTAGTTTGTACGGCCATACACTAACGAAGGTTCTACGTACACACACACACGAGCAGTTACCGTATTCGTGCACCGGTTTACGCGCTGCCGTTGATCGTAATATCCCACTTCTGACACCAATGTTACGGTTGCTTCATGCACACCGTGTGGAATCTCAAATCATGTACTTTAAAGCGCAATAAACTCGGAAATACTAACAGGCCAACCCACCGGCCTTCACATCTGCTGTCACTTTTCCCAGCCCCCAACACCAACTAACGTTTCCAAGGACAACCAAACCAAACAATGTTCTCTGGCATCACAGCCTTCTCAGGCGAACCACAACAAACCAAGGTCTACTTGATTGCCGCCTAGTGGCTAGTCGTAGAATGATCAAGTAGACCTTGCAACAAACAACAACACAACAACAACAACAGCGACTTATCTTCGTAACAATAGTATAAATTGCACATTGAAAGAAATGAGAGATACATACAAAAATAAAATGAAGTGTACAACAGTACAACACAGGGTTGATAAAAAAGACACTATTTTTTATTTCGACCTGGACACCGGTCAAAAGTGGTTTAAACCACTTGAAAGTGGCTAAAATGAAGAATATGTGTCGAATATGTACGAAAAAGGGCTGAAAATAAATCCAGGACATTTATGTTGATTTCATTGCATTCATTAGGCATATATTTATCAAACTCGGCATTGTAAAGTAGGCATAAAAGATGAAAAAATATCATTGATTGTATTGGTATGGTAGATCTGCTTATTCCACCTATTATTAAGGTGAAATTAATATGGTTTCTATTTTAAACTGCCTGTACTAGTACCCACATCCGAACAATGGATGAATGAAACTGAACGCGCAGCCTTCTAGTTCTTCTAATACAGTAGGCCGTTTTTACTTTCTTTTTTTTTTTACTTTGATAGTCATTGTCAATTCAACGTTACTCAGTAACTGTTATGAGACTTGCAATAAATAATTAAGCGAGCGAAGCGAGCGTCTCCACTTGACTCTTATGGCAGTCGTTTTTTTAATTTTTTTATATTTATGTAATTCGATAGCGGTCGGACAGATTGTCGGATCGAGTTGAAATTTGAACCATCCACAAGCTTTGATGTGGATTGATTGCCATAAGTTTTGTAGACAAATCGGTCGAGAAGTTACAAAGCAACAATTAAGTTACTGCAAAATATAATTCTGAAACAAAATAGCAGCAAAATGTGAGATGGCTATATTTTAGTTAATATTTGTCCGGCCACGAATATGTTTATTTTATTGGAATCTGATAAGTATTGGTAACGTTGAACAAAAAATGCTCGAAATTTACCCACCTGCCCAGGGACTGCTACCTTATCGCGGTGGGCAGGTTTGTGTGCTTTGATGATCCCGAGAGCTATGCCGGCGCAAGCGTATGCTTCTGGTAGGGTCACCCTAGGACTGGTCGAGGAGGAAGAGTCAGACGAAGTGCAGTCCACACCCCAATCCCCTTTCCTCCCCCTTCCCCTTTCCACCCCGCCCTCCTATTGGCCCATTTCCTCCAAACAGCCCCCTATTTCATCTTCATATATATATATATATTGTCATGAAACGATTGTTGTTATCGATCATCGTTTCGTTGATATCGATCTAGGGGTCGTGGCCGTGTGGTTTGTGTTTTTTATTTATTATTATCAGTGTTATTTTTCTCTGTCTATGGCAACGGGTTGGAAGATGAATGAGAGCTCCAGACACACGTAACGAGACGACGAGACGACGAGAGGAGATCGCGGGGACACAGCGTGAGTTCGTGTACATTTATTGTGTGGATTATCTGATGTTTTATCTGTGGCGAATCGATAATAAAGAAAACCTACGTACAAAGATCCCGTCATTGGCTACATGACAGATATGGTGGAGGCGCCGGGTAGGTTTTAACCGCGATAAGTTTGAACGTCAGTTTGGTATGTCTGTGTCTTCACTCTTTTTTTGCTTTGGAGGTTGTTTGGCTTGCGGTCTAAAGGATATCTAGCGCATGTTTCCGGTCCCGGACGATCGTACTTCGCGGCGGGTGCTTGTGACGCTCCCCCACTGTAGAATGACGCTGTCGGACTACTTGTTCCCGGGCGAGGGTCTCTCGGAGGCTCTCGTCTCTCTGCACGAGCTGCTTGACCTCAAGGTCAGCGAGGCAGACGTACAGAAGGACCTGGAGGTTCAGGCAGACGCGTCAGACTTCTACAAGGAGGACCCCCAACTGCTCGAGGCAGACTACTCGGAAGAGTGTTTACTCTCGTCTCGATCGGGCGACGCGATAAGGACGAGACTGTTTGCGGGCGTTGCGATCGCCTTCCTTGTCGTCATCGCCTTCTTCGTACTGCATCACTTTGGTGTCGGGCGCTGACATGTTGGGCGCTGACATGTTTGGCGCTGACATGCTGGGCGCTGACATGTTGGGCGCTGACATGTTGGGCGCTGACATGTTGGGCGCTGACATGTTGGGCGCTGACATGTCGGGCGCTGACACGCTGGGTTATGGTTGTAAGTGTATTCCTACAAGCGACGACAAAGTACACGCCGTTTTACTTGTTATATGGTCGGGAACCAACACTTCCTATCGATGCAGGATTACAGCCGGATTTGCAGCTAGGTGAAACAACGGAGGAGCGATTGCAACAAGTTCGTGAGGCTCGCACGATCGTGCTTGACGTTATCAAGAAGGAACAAGAGAGACAGAAAAAATACTATGACGCTGGCCATCGTCAGGTTGACTATGAGGTTGGAGATTATGTCAAGGTGTTCTTTCCTATCCGTAAAGTGGGCCTGGTTGATAAATTTCAGCATTGTTGGCTTGGACCATATAAAATTGTGACCAAATTATCGGATTTGACGTACGAAGTTAAGATGAACAAGAAGGGAAAAATAATGACTGCTGTCATACATGTTTCCCGTCTCAACAAGTATTATGATCCGGCGGAATGGCAGCAACCCTGGCAAGATTAAGAATTGTTTTTATTTTTCAAGCGATAAGTGTTGAAGAGTGGATCGGGTCATCACATGGACGAGGTGGTTTTTGATCTGTAGTAGGGGTGTTTACACATTCTGAATGCTTTGCGTTATGCGTACGGCCAGTTCAACCACCTTTCACATGTGTATTGACCGCCGATCGACCAAATTGCTACACTTGGCATTTGCGAAATTTCTACGTTACGGAGTGTTTCGACGAGTTAATTTCAATCTCCAGGAACTTATCGCCTACAATGTGGCAATATTGTATTGTTGTAGTTGCAAACCAGACACGGAAAAAAAATCGAGGGCGATTTTTGTCCCAAGGGGGGAAGATGTCATGAAACGATTGTTGTTATCGATCATCGTTTCGTTGATATCGATCTAGGGGTCGTGGCCGTGTGGTTTGTGTTTTTTATTTATTATTATCAGTGTTATTTTTCTCTGTCTATGGCAACGGGTTGAAAGATGAATGAGAGCTCCAGACACACGTAACGAGACGACGAGAGGAGATCGCGGGGACACAGCGTGAGTTCGTGTACATTTATTGTGTGGATTATCTGATGTTTTATCTGTGGCGAATCGATAATAAAGAAAACCTACGTACAAAGATCCCGTCATTGGCTACATGACAATATGTCTCGATTAGCCTCGTTGCAAAAATATGAGACGTTAAGCCCAAATATCATCATAATTTTTGACAAGGCCTGGGCCTACATCGTAGCAAATAGGCAGCCAGCAGAAACTTCAAACTAGGACAAGCCTACTTCTTTTAAAACTTCAAAACCATTTTTACATCCGAAGCTAACCTCAAGTAGAAGTAAGCTTAAATTAACTTGTAACCTGTGTACTGTGTACTTTTTGAGCTTAGAGTTTCAGGCCTAGTGGTTTCGATTACCATCTGTTTTGTTACACAACAATCTGAGCATAGGTATAGCCTAATCTTTGCATCTTGTAGACGTAGGTCTTGAGTAGCTACGGCTTACGTTGTGACAACATTACAACCTATCATCTATTTTTTTTCAGCGAAAACTATCCAAACGAAATGGAGGAGTATTCGTGACCGACACACCAGAGAGCGTCGGGAAGAGTTGTTTGTGAAGAGGAGTGGTGCGGGGGCCTCCGACAAAAAACACTGGGTCCTTATGAAATACTTATCATTTCTAAATAGGTTTGTTGAACCTCGTTCAACATTCACTAACTTTAAAGTCTTTAAATCAACATCTTCCTGTAGTTCAATCTCCACTACACCTTCTGTCACATGTGACAACATCATCATTGATGAATATTTTCCGGTCACCGATTACTATTCCTATTCCAAAAGTCCTGATCCCCCTTTACTCCTTTGCAGTCCACTACCTCAAAATTCTTGTTTATCTTCTATGCCGTTACCTCTGCTGCCGAGGACCTTGTTGCAGACCCCCTCACCTTCACCCCCACCAAGCACTATTCCGACAGTTTTGTCGGCAAATTGCACCACTTCCAAGCGAAAAAAAATTACACGCGCAGAGACGCCTGCGGAAGATGCTATTTAAAAAAAAACTCAAAGACCTGGACAAGGAACAATTACAGGTTAATAGGCTAGATCAAATTATATACAAATCTTTATAGAACATAGATTTATTGAAGTTTTGTTCAATAGGCCTACAGGATTTGTTAAATTGTAGCTTTTTAAAAGAACAAATATTAAATATAAATGCTAATATTTATTAATTGTTTTTGATTGTTAATGTTCATGTTATTGTTAATGTTAAATGTTAGAACACGCCTCGATTTTCTTTCTAGAAAGCAGACTACAACGAGGACGAACTGTTCCAGCTGTCACTGGCTCCCGGAATGTCCCGTCTATCTCCTCGAGAAAGGGCTATTTTGCAGATAAAATTTAAAACCCTTCTTACTGAAGCAGAATTTGGCTTTTTGTAAGGGGCAATGAAAACTTGATTTCTTTATGCTAACATTATAATTCTAGATTTCCATTAAAACATTATCTGAAGAAATAAGCCTTCATTAATGAAGCAACACTGCGGTTATTCGTACAATAATATAATAATATAATCATTATATTCAACAGTTGACCAAATGAATATCCACAGACAATTAATCATATCATATTTGAGTCACAAAGTTCTACTAACGATGCAGTCTTGACCACTGCCATGGTACTGCCCCTTCATTGGCAAAATACGAGTGAAACTCGTCACGAACAGCCTTGGCATTGTGAGCGCATCGATTGGCTCCTGCTCGTCCTAGAGGTGCCAATCCGGCCACCTGTATGTTCCTCCAAGTTCCTTGTGTAACAACTCCATCCTCATCCTCTTCGTCAATCAGTCCTGGTGGGCAGTATCCACTTCTCTTTAAGTTGCTGAATTTTTGAATCCAATTATGCAGACACACTGTGGTCTTCACGATGGCTTCTATCGTAGGTAGAGTTGCAATGAACGGTTTTCGGTAGATGCGCCATCGTGAAGCTAAGATACCGAAGCAATTTTCAATCATTCTCCTCACACGACTTAGCCTGTTGGAGAAATAACTTTTAACACAAGGTAAATGCATCAGTATTAAAATAATAGACCCACGCTAATGTATTTTTACCTGTAATTTAATACCAGATTATCGGGCTCTGCGCTTGTTGATGGGTACGGACGCATAAGATTTGTTCTTAAAGGAAAGGCTGCATCGGCGACAAACACACATGGTAGTTTGTATCCTAAGATCGACATTGGTGGTGGTAAGGGTAGAGTTTCGTTAAGGATGGCTTGGCCAAACTCTGCTTGGCCGAAGACTCCTGCATCACTCTGTCGACCAGCCCCACCAATGTCGACAAATGTAAAACAATAGTTTGCATCACAAGATGCCATTTACACGATGCTGTGTTGGTCCTTATAATTAAAGAATGTCGACCCTGATAAAGCTGGTGCCTGTGTGGAGGTGGAAACAGATAATCATATTATTAACTATTGTTTAAAGTGTGGTACAATTGTTGCGTATGCCAGTGGGCAATAGCACAAAACCTTTGTTTATCCAGTCAGACAGAACAGTACCAGGTGCATACGATGCAGTAGACCAACCTGTATGACAACATGCTTCCCATCGATACTGCCAGCACAGTTGGGAAAGTTCTACCTATCAAAGTTGTGTTGGGTTATGTTTTTCCAATCATCTTCTGACGGTGTAGGCAGGACCTCTTCATTTAGAACTAGCCAAATGGCATTACAGGTATCACGAATGATGCTACTGAGAGTACTTTTTCCCAGTCGTTCGTTAAATGATGCTGATTTAATCGAATCTTCAGATGCTAAGTACCTTGAAAATGCAATTGTGCCGTTTAAACAAATTGATATGATACCTAGGTGATGGCCTAGGCCTGATGTTTATGACATTACTAAATACTGTTGCCGTTACTGCAGGGAGGTATAGCCTATGGACAAATCTATGGAGATACGCAAAGCCTTGAATAAAATGATAGAACATGCCTTGGCCTAGGCCAGCTGTAGTGTAGAACACTCAACGGTAGAACTTAGGTTTATGCTTATAGGCTAGGCCCACATAGGGTAGATGCCTAATTAGTAGTAAGTGCAAAGCGTATGCCAGGTAAGCAAGGCCTAGAAAAGTCAAGCTCTGTATTAGCTTACCGTAATGTTGCAGATAGTTTTAATCCCACTGGAATACTTTTCCTTGTGTGAGAAAGAGACATCTTTTTCAAGAGGGGAGTTACTTTTGCTCTTAGATCTTCGAAATGTTTCCTTGTCATCCTGTGGTAGTTGAAAAACTTTTCATGGTCTCCTTCCATCATTTCATTAAAGAGGTGGTAGTAGTTACCATGCTGCTCTCTTCTTTTATGAATGTCACAAACCCACCAACAACGATGTCTAGGCGTACGAATAGTTCTTCTTAACCTTATTAAAAGAAGCATTAACAATAATTTTTTACGGCGTAACCTGTTCAGAATCAACCTTCTCGTACTTCTTCTTCTGCCCATGGACTGCTACCTTATCGTGGTGGGCAGGTTTGTGCGCTTTGATGATTCCTGGAGCTAGGCCGGCGGAAGCGTATGCTTCTGGTAGGGCCACTCAAGCCGGACTGGTTGAGGAGGAGAAGTCAGACGAAGTGCAGTCCACACCCCAATCCCCTTTCCCCCCCACTGTCCCATTGAATATTTCTCCTCCCACTTGGCCCTGCCCTCCCTTGCTAGACTCCCGTATGACGACTCACGCTACGTACAATGGATCTGATTCGGAAGTGGCTTTATTCTTCATTATCATCTTTCTCATCTTCATTATCACCCGCTCATCGTCTCGATTAGCCATTGTTGCATACATATGAGACGTTAAGCCCCATCAATCAATCACCACCGTTGTTAAGGTAACGGACCTATGATATATATTATGTGTATTTAATAACTTTAATTTAGGAGTTACTTTTATTTAGGAGGCGGGGAACTTGATCGATATTATGGATCTGGGATCCTGGATATTGCAATTAGACAGTGTATCAATCAAGAGTTTATTACAAATAAATAATAATATATATAAACATTGACTCACCAATTGTTGTGTTACAGTCGCACAGAATTTACAATATAAAATTATTAACACTAAATAAATGAATTGGTCCTTCTTCTCCTGCTGGAGTCCTGGGAAGTGCTAGGGTAATGTAGAATAGCGCGCCAATGTACAATATGCTGTTGGACTGGCGTCTATACTACACTTTAACCCGGATGCATAGTCGCTCACCTAACAGCTCCCCAACAGACCCCCAGCTGGGGATCCCCTAGGGCACCCCGAGGAGTTACCTAGAAAATTTGTTGAAATGCAATGCAGAGACGTTTCCCAACAATGCCCCAGCTAGGGGAACGTCTTTATCGGCTAGGGAAACTTCTTTATCGGTTCCCCTAGAGATGTGTTTATTTACACCTCAGATTCGTCTATTTTCACCATTTCTATGTCTATTTTCACCACGCACAGCCTTACAAACGTCAGGAAATAAGGTGAAAGGCTGTGGTGATGTGATCAGCTGTGTTTTGCTTACAAAACATACCCCATCTATCACCCACTCATTGTCTCGATTAGCCTCGTTTCAAAAATATGACCTGCCCAGGGACTGCTACCTTATCGTGGTGGGCAGGTTTGTGTGCTTTGTTGATCCCGAGAGCTATGCCGGCGGAAGCGTATGCTTCTGGTAGGGCCACCCTAGCCGGACTGGTCGAGGAGGAGAAGTCAGACGAAGTGCAGTCCACACCCCAATCCCCTTTCCCCCCCACTGTCCCATTGAATATTTCTCCTCCCACTTGGCCCTGCCCTCCCTTGCTGGACTCCCGTATGACGACTCACGCGACGTACAATGGATCTGATTCGGATGTGGCTTTTTTCTTCATTATCATCTTTCTCATTTTCATTATCACCCGCTCATCGTCTCGATTAGCCATCGTTGCATAAATATGAGACGTTAAGCCCCATTAATCAATCAATCAATCAGCAAAAATATGAGACGTTAAGCCCAAATATTATCATCAAAAATATGAGACGTTAAGCCCAAATATCAATCAATCAAAAAATGGACGAGAAGAAGTCGCGTTCCGCTTCGTTCACGCAGGGAGAGAAGGACGTATTAAAGGAAATACTTGTTCAATATGCCAACGTAATTGAAAACAAGAAGACGGATGCTGTCATATCCACAAGCATATGATCCATTCACAGTGATCACGGCCCCTCAAATACAACTGACCTTGGCAAGGAGACAGGGAGGCTGAGGTGGCGGTGATCACTGTGAATGGATAAGATGGTTGCCTAGCAACTATTTATTGTGGTGATTGTTAGTCTCTTTTGGTTTTGGAATGGTCCAGGCAATGTAAGTTTTTGAACTATTAAAGATTCTCGATTTATAATAGCGTATTTATTTTAGGTTATATGGCTATATGTCGACGCGAGGCGCGAAATTAATGGTCCGCTGGGCCCGGTTCTTCAAGTTCTATGGAAATTAAGTAGTTAATTTAAAAATGGAAAAGAAGATACCGGATAGTGCTCTAGCAGATCGGGCTGTTCGATCCACTAGAGGTATTCCGGCTGAAAAGTATCCATGTGGGGATGCTTGGATATCTTCAAAAAGTGTACAGACACATATTGAAGATCTCCAACAACGGAAGATCGACATCGAAGTTGCCCGTGTGGGAAGAGACGCTGAGTATGCGGAGAGGATTGCTGTGCTTGAGCGCAGCATGAATGCTAACAGGGTGAGGTTGGCTGAGATCGACAAAGCATTGAATGAGTCGAAGCGATGTGGCGAGTCTCGAAGTACTGTCGGTGTCAAGAGTTGGCTTGGTAAGTCAAATAATACAATTAAATCTAAGTCAGTTGGACGTCCGATTGGAGATAGACCAATGATTAAAGAATCAGAATCGGATTTAGCTGCTGCCTTTAACAACATTGCTGCTGTGTTGCGGCATGTGGGGTTGGCATCTGACAGTCAGCAACAACCAATTAGCAGAGAGCTCGAGCATTCTACAGCATTGAATAAGGCGATGCGATGTGGACAGTCTCGAGGTACTGTCGGTGTCAAAAATTGGTTTGATAAGTCAAACTATGAAAATAATTCTAAGTCAGTTAGACGTCAGGCGGAAGATAGACCTACGATTAAAGAATCAAAATCGGAATTAGCTGCTGCCTTTAACAACATTGCTGCTGTGTTGCGGCATGTGGGACTGGCATCTAACGGTCAGCAACAATCAACTGGCAGAGAGCTCGAGTACTCGATGTCGTTGAGTAAGTCGAAGCGACGTTGTGAGGACATGCCCTCTTACCAAAGGGACACGATCGACAAGAGCGATTGCTCGACGCAGCGCAACCCCGGCCTGCAGATCTCCGTGCCGCGGTGTGTTGAGAAGGATGGCGGACTGGTCGAGGACACTTACTGTAAGGACCTGGACAAGCCCGAGGACAAGGAGAAGCCGTGCTATCTGGAGCCGTGCGCATTGAGATGGATGATCGGCAACAGGAGCGCCGAGTGTACTGGTGGCAAGCGCACGTGCGAGGTTAAGTGCGTAAAGCCGGCGGACGTGGACATCATCGAAGACTTTGAGTGCCAGGGCGCCAAGCCCGAGTCCGAGGAGGACCGCAAGGGTGACAACGAGATGTGCTCGCTGACGAGCCAGCAGACGGACTACGACGCACAACATGTGCCTCTCATATCAATCGACCGCGACGACGACCACAACGCTGGACTCGCGGTCTGGACCTTCGACGACAGCCCAACGGCCAAGAAAGAGATCGCGAGCGTGAAACCAGTCGAAAAGGATGCCAAAGCGAAACGTTCGGTTGAGCTGAGGAATACAAGCCATCAGGGCTTTGATTATCTAGACAACGAGGTGAACGTAAGAGAATACGAGGAGGTCGATCCGAAAAACAGCGGCAGTGGTTACCTAGGCCCGTCAAACGAAGCAACTCTCGAAGGAGACGATGGATCGAATGAACTAAGGGGGGTAGCAGGTCGCGTGGAGCAACAGCTCACTTCTTCCAAGTGTAGGAAACTCCTTCGATGTTCCGCTGCGTATCTGGATGCAGATCTAACGGAATATGAAGAAGGTTCGAAAACAACAGATAAAACTTCAAATGTCGACGAGGAGAGTGTTGAAAAAGTCTTAGGTCTTCATTGGAAGCCCAACAATGATGCGTTCATTTTCACACTCCAGTTTAATCGGTTGGATCGGGGATTAAAAAGACCTACAAAGTGTGAAGTACTACTGCGTGTACTTATGTCGGTGTATGACCCGCAGAGACTTGCAGATCATTTCTGGAAACGTTGGTTCAAGGAGTACATTATCACTTTGGTCAAGAAGTGGCATTATCGATGTGAAGACAACAAGGGGATCTTACCGCAGACCAGTTCACAAGTTGTGTGTTTTACGATACGATAACGTGATGTAAATACGTATGTATGTATGTTGTAAATATGATGTTAAATGTTTTTTTAGAGGTGATGCGCCCGGTCGCATCACCGCTGGGGGGTATGTCATATCCACAAGCATATGATCCATTCACAGTGATCACGGCCCCTCAAATACAACTGACCTTGGCAAGGAGACAGGGAGGCTGAGGTGGCGGTGATCACTGTGAATGGATCAGATGGTTGCCTAGCAACTGATAATTGTTGTGATTGTTAGTCTCTTTTGTTTTGGAATGGTCCAGGCAATGTAAGTTTTTGAACTATTAAAGATTCTCGATTTATAATAGCGTATTTGTTTTAGTAAATATAGCTATATGTCGACGCGAGGCGCGACAGATGCTAATTCCTCACAAGCAAAAAAGGAAGCCTGGATAAAAGTAGCGAGTACTTTCAACTAGTATGCAAATGTATCACAGGTAGGCCCTAAGTCATTTTGCCTACGTAGGGCCTATGGCCTAGCACATAATATGCCCTGTACCTGTTTCATTTATATGAAAGGCCTCCCTGCCCAGGGACTGCTACGTTATCGTGGTGGGCAGGTTTGCGTGCTTTGTTGATCCCGAGAGCTATGCCGGCGGAAGCGTATGCTTCTGGTAGGGCCACCCTAGCCGGACTGGTCGAGGAGGAGGAGTCAGACGAAATGCAGTCCACACCCCAATCCCCTTTCCTCCCCCTTCCCCTTTCCACCCCGCCCTCCTATTGGCCCCTTTCCTCAAACAGCCCCCTATTTCATCTTCATATATTATCACCCACTCATTGTCTCGATTAGCCTCGTTGCAAAAATATGAGACTTTAAGCCCACATAGTCCTAGCCCGCCTACATGTCGTTGCACTGATACATGTTATTGCTTAAATCGAAAAACGTAGGTAATATTCCTGCCCAGGGACTGCTACCTTACCGTGGTGGGCAGGTTTGTGTGCTTTGATGATCCCGAGAGCTATGCCGGCGGAAGCGTATGCTTCTGCTAGGGCCACCCTAGCCGGACTGGTCGAGGAGGAGGAGTCAGACGAAATGCAGTCCACACCCCAATCCCCTTTCCTCACCCTTCCCCTTTCCACCCCCGCCCTCCTATTGGCCCCTTTCCTCCAAACAGCCCCCTATTTCATCTTCATATATCACCCACTCATTGTCTCGATTAGCCTCGTTGCAAAAATATGAGACGTTAAGCCCAAATAACTAACTACCCCTTTCCTCCAAATAGCCCCCAATTTCATCTTCATTATCACCCACTCATCGTCTTCATTAGCCAAGTTGCAAAAATATAAGACGTTAAGCCCAAAATCAATCAACCGGACTGGTCGAGGTGGAGAAGTCAGACGAAGTGCAGTCCACACCCCAATCCCCTTTCCTCCCCTTTCTCCTTTCCTCACGCTCCCTCCTACTTGCCCCTTTCCTCCAAACAACCCCATATTTCATTTTCATGTATCACCCACTCATTGTCTCGATTAGCCTCGTTGCAAAAATATGAGACGTTAAGCCCAAATATCCATCCACACACGAATTGGATATTGGTGGCATCGGTAAACCCCGTCAATTTTGCTGCTGTAGCTGCAGGCTGATGTTGAGGTCCAGCATCATGCTCATCACCGTCTCTTTCTCAAACCTGTATCTCTTCTTGAATTGTACGCCAGTGTAGAACTCCAATGGGTTCTCACCATCTCGCAAATACCTCCGCGGTTGCTCCATTGCAGCAATATATTCGTTTTCCTCGTCGTTTCTCATTAAATACTCGGCGTATTCAAAAAAGTCGTCGACGCCCGCCATGATGAAAAACGAGGCTAGGGAGCTGTTAGGAGAGACCTAGGGGTGCCCTAGAGCTCACATAGCCTGGGGGACCCCTGGGTATCCCCTAGGGGTTCCATAGACGACTGTGCATTGCATCGAGCCAGCTAGGGAACCCCTAGGGGATACCCAGCGTGGGGGACCCCCAGCAAACGACTGTGCTTCCCGCCCTTACTCTCTATACGGCGTAAACAGGATGCCACCAGTATTCAGTCAGTCGTAGCAGTAGGCTGCCTTCAACCGACCTTCTTCTAGCAGAAAGCTGCGTACAGGGTATGTTCCCAAGACTGTGCACTCCGCAGTAGGCTGCAGTGGTGCACCTAAAACTCTGCAGTAGTCTGCGTGAGTGTTGGAACCAAAAAAGACCCCGATCTCTTAGTCGGGGCTGCTTATATAGAAAAAGCTATAGTGTAAGCCAGTATTCAAACTGCTCAATTTGTGACGTATATATGACAATATAACATAAGTGACTTCCCACGTGACAAACAGTAAACAACCCTCCTAATCTGGGGAGAAGTGGAATTTGCACCCTGATAATCACAAGTCAAAGTCCTTCTTTCCCAGACGATAGTGTGCTGCAACTAAGAATCTTCTATAGTGTCTCGTTTTAATAATAACAATTCTATGTCTTAGGATTTATATTGTATGGTATAGACCATCGCTCCATGACAATTATTGTGGATTGTAGTTCACAGAATTGTAAAACATGTATTTTTTTTTTTTTTTTTCAAATGGAATCCAAACAGGCCTTTAAAGTTTCTTGTAGGCCTATGAAACATTCCGTTTTTGAGGTAGGTATACTCATAATAAACGTCGTGCTTTCTCTTCCCTTAAATGGATTTACAGTAATTAATGGTAATATAAGTATTTGTTTATATTTAGAGAAGAATCTAAGAACCAGAACCCATTTGGTCTACTGTAACATCTATTTTTAGATAAATGTTTCACCCCCCCCCCCCCCCCCCTTCCCACAACCCACCCTGTGCCAGAATTTGGTTTTATTTATTTATGTTTTAAGCAAATGCTAATATGCAAATAACCTTATTGTTAAAAAAGCATCTAGCTACCAACTGTCACGTCTGTAACATCGCCCGTTTTTTTTTAGATATAAATATCATAAAAAGTCACACTTCTCCCCCCTTTCGTTTCACCCACCAAGACTGGATTTTCAAAAAATGCTTAAATATATTTTCATTATATATAAAAAAAGAATCGAAGTATAAATAAATACGTATTCATGTCTGTAACATCTTCTACTTGAGACAAGAAAAAATCACCCCCTCCTTTTCATCCTCCCTTTATATACACCTAAAAACTTAAGGTAAGGAACATGTTTCTTTATATTTTATAAGAATCTATCTACCATTTTTCACATCTGTAATAGATCCAATATTTTAGATTTAAGTATCCTCATGAAAAAAACTCAACCCCTCTTTTTGTCCCACTTAACTGGATTTTCTAAACAGCCAAAACACGTGTTTATTTATTTTCTAATTTCATACTTGTGAAATCTTTCTTTTTTTTGATATAAAAAGCTCCGATGCTTTCATTCCACACGGGACTAACTGGATTTTATGAAATCAATAAAACATGTGATTAGTTAATTTTAAAGGAATATCTAAGTAGCAATGTTCATGATTGTAAATTGTTGCATTTTCCATGCTCGCTTTGTGGGATATAGGAATCATCATAAAAAAGAACACCCTGTGTCTTAATGTAATATGTATACATTCTTACCTTCAAAATTCTCCATAACCTCCACGCAGCTTAACTCGTACATTTCGAAATCATCGTTGTCTGAAGCAAATAGCAAAATTATATTGAGCATATGACTAACATTACAATTGTCTCTTGCTTTGATTCTACTAAATATTGTCGTAATACTTACTACCTACTGAGACGTTAAGCCCAAATATCAATCAACACCCACCCGTCTGGGCCCGGGGAAGAATAGGCCCAGAGTGACTCTGCTAGTCGTAAGAGGCGACAAAAGGAGACCCGTCTCGGCCCGGGGTAGAGTAGGCCCAGAGTGACTCTGCTAGTCGTAAGAGGCGATAAAAGGAGACCCTGCCCCTCCCCCCCACTGCCCCACTGAAGATTTCTCCTCCCACATGGCCCTGCCCCTCCCTTGCTGGACTCCCGTATGACGACCCACGCGACGTACAATGGACCTGATTCGGATGTGGCTTTTATTCTTCATAACCATCTTTCTCATCTTCATTATCACCCGCTCATCGTCTCGATTGGCCATAGTTGCGAAAATATGAGACGTTAAGCCCCATTAATCAATCATCAATCAACACCCCCTTTTATCATCCTCCTCCTCGACTAGAGTTTGTTAAGTGCTTCAACATTTCTAGCCTAATCGTATTTAAAGGTACCCAAATACCAATTTCCATTTTGTAACATCCTGCCCATGGACTGCCACCTTATCGTGGTGGGCAGGTTTGCGTGCTTTGTTGATCCCGAGAGCTAGGCCGGCGGAAGCGTATGCTTCTGGTAAGGTCACCCTAGTTGGACTGGTCGAGGAGGAGGAGTCAGACGAAATGCAGTCCACACCCCAATCCCCTTTCCTCCCCCTTCCCCTTTCCACCCCGCCCTCCTATTGGCCCCTTTCCTCCAAACAGCCCCCTATTTCATCTTCATATTGTGAAGAAATAGGGTTGGACTGAGCCCTGCTAGCATGGGGTGCGTAGCCGATGTTTTTGCTTTGCAGCTCAGTCCTTCCCTAGTTCTGACCAGGACCAGATTTGTAGGGATGGATCATGCGGAAATTACAAAGAAATACACTAAATTCAATTAGCAAGGGCTACGTATATTTGTTATCAAATGTACCCTATTTGTCTTGAACCAACGATAACGTTGTGAGCGCGAGTGCGTGGTCAGCAACCGTTTTCCTACCCTTTTTCTCAGCGGCCTGGCCCAGTGACTGGGTCAATCCTCCGATCCGTCTTTCCTTGGTTTGATCCCTGTCGGCCGTTATCCGTCTTCTTGACGCGAACGAAAATGTCCCGAGCTCGTCGACCACTACACGTCTAGCTTCTTGTTCGTCTCTCCCTTGGTAACCCAAACTCCAACATCAACAACCTTCCTTTCTCTCTCTCCTCCATTGTTTTGGACCCACCGCCTGGCCAAGCGTGATTTAAAAAAAACTTAAGAATCCAAATAAACACTTAGAATCCAACAACAACACCCATTCTTCACATGCCCGCCTCCCATTGAACGATGACCTCATCGTTCGTAGAATGTCTTCATCCCTCGGGCACCACCGGATCCCTCGGCATCTCCTCAACGTCTCAGGTAGTGTCGTCGTCGTTCCGGACCAGTATCATAACCCAATCACTGTACCAAGCCCCCCTAAACGCAATACCCTACACCCCGCGCTCACAATGCTATCGCTTACCTCAGACGCGTACAGGCCGCTAAAATCCTATCAAAAAAAAACAAAGACTCTTCCTACATAAGGTCCACCTGAAGGGCAGAAACCCTAACGGCGACAAATGCCTCTGATATATTAGTTAACGAACTTGCACACAGGTGATAGCAAAGAAAACAACTGAAAAATATCAACACCAAGACCAGTGTGAGAAACCAAAAATATAAAACAATGTATCCTACCTACTGAGTCTTTGTCCGAACCAATATCAAAATAAATTTATTACGTAACCCTCGTGATGTACAATTGAGCTCGCCCCGACAATTCTCAGCTGGCGGCTCATCCACAGGCATGTACTGCGTACAAGACAGCATGTTAATGAATTGTGCCTGTAACAGAAAACAACCTTGCGGCAGTCACAATTCAAGGTTGCTTTTACACACAACACACAGCGAATTCCGCTAACGCCAGAAAGAACCACTAGGCCACGCACGTGGTACAACCAGACACATGCTAATAGATGCAAAGAAGAGTATTGTCAACATATCCGGCGAACGCATTCCACATAAGTCAAGCAAAGACATACCACGAAAACTATTGCCAATAATGTGACTTTACAGTCAGCAGATAGCCTCCGTCATAATAATGACATCACATCGTCATACAGCCCCCCCCGCATGACGTCACTATAAAGTCATCAACCAACCAACATCATAACATTGACATCATACTCATACCTCCATTAGTATAAAGTCCACAATTCCCAATGTATCCCTCATTGTGACTATACAGCCACTCACAAAACAACAGCCAAATTATGACCATATCTCCGTTAACCTACGTTTCTTAAGCGCATCAACTCACAATAACTGTGACTATAGAGCCAACAATAAATATGGCAAATTAACGACAAAATGTCACCTTCCAACACCAATTCAAATAAGTCATCAATCCTCCAATATCGTAACCAGAAAGTCACCAAATAACAGTCGTCTCAATAAGGACATCATAACGCCGTCACAAATACATCACGTGTATCCCCGTACCTCGGCCGATAATTTCATCTATCAACGACCAAATCAGCGACCACATCGTCGAAACACTACCTTAACCAGAAGTTCCTATCAGTCTTTCCAGAACGAATGCACCACAGGTACCAACAATAACTAAACAATCAAGTTATACACAAAATGTACTTTCATATCAAGCATCCAAACGACATATATACATCAATAATTACAATCGTAAGAATACAGTTCATTCCTAATAATCTAATCGATCTACATTTTACATAAATTATTCACATAACATCATCAATCAGTTCGAATCCAGCTCAACACAGTAGAATGACGTCACGCCTGCTATCCGTGCAGCGATAAACGTTATCAGTCCGTCAGAAAAGGCGCATTCCGTTAGCCCGAGAGTCGAACCAAAGGTCCCTCGCTCTTCGTCCACACCTTCCAAGTGATCGCACACTGGCCCTTAAGAGCATTCAGGGTGTAAACCCCTACGTTCAGTGTACAATACACCCTTCCAGTGCAAACGCAGACCGTACCCACAATTCATGCTACAATCCGAAACAAGCTAGCTACTAAACCGCAATCAAACATACCATCAATCCACAAACGTACCAACCAGTCACGTTTCTGGCCATGGTGCACGCCACTCTTCAGGGTCATACCACGGTTTAAGTCGAGACACATGTACGATATCCTCCGACCATTTATTATTCAATTTTAGTTTAATTCTATAGTTCAAGTCGGACAACTTTTCCACAATAGGGAAAGGGCCCAACCACCTATGAATAAACTTTTCCACTTTGCCAACCTTACGAATTGGGAAATAAACTTTTACATAATCACCAACTGCAAAGTCAACATGTCTACGTCCTTTATCATATCGCAGCTTCTGCTTATTCTGTTCGATCTTTATCACATCCAGAACTTTCTGTCTGGCTTCTCGAAGCATAGCAATGCGTGCTGTACTATCCACTCCCAGTTGCAATTCCGGTTGAACCCCCGCATCGATAGGAAGGGTGGGCTCCCTCCCGTATACTAAATAAAATGGAGTACGTTTCGTTGTAGCCTGCACCGAGACATTATATGAAAACGTGCATAAAGCGACATATTCGTCCCAATTATCATGATGAGAGTTAACAAAGAATGACAAGAGAGTGCCTAAAGTCCCGTTGAAGTGTTCATCCAAGCCATTCGTGCTAGGTCTGTACGAGGAGGTGTACATAGAACGAACCCCCAATCCGCGTACAATTTCTGAAACTAGACTTCCCCGAAAGACTGCTCCCCTATCACTCAGAATGACTCTCGGACAAGAGTGTTGACATATGACGTGTTCAACAATGAAGTTAGCGACATCATCAGCACCTCCCGAAGGAATAGCTTTAGCTATGGCCCATTTCGTAGCGTAATCCGTCGCTGTGACAATATATTTCATATGGTTCTTGGTGAGCTTGAGAGGGCCCATTAAATCCACCCCTATCATATCGAATGGAGTGCCTACCGGGATTGGCTGCAACAACCCCGGCGGTTTGAGTCTAGGGCTTTTCTTCGATTGACAATCACCACAACTTTTCACGTAACTCGCAACCTCCGTACACATATTATCCCAGTAAAATCGTGCCTTCAACTTGGCATAAGTTTTCATAAAACCAAGATGACTACCCCCTCCCGGACTGTCATGGCAATCATACAGCACTTCAACCTTCAAATTATCAGGAACAACAAGCAGCTTCGTCGGTCCGTTGGGGACAAAGTTCTTCTTGAAAAGCACCCCATTCTCTAGTACGTAACTACGCGACTGACGCCGGACCCTAGAAGTAGCCTGATCGGGATCTAATATGGCGTCCATCAACTCAGCTAGCTTAGGATCCTGCCTCTGAGCGATAGCCATCTCATCCATTTGAATCGGCAATGTCATAATTTCCATTGCTCCCTCGATATCCTCCGGCTCAGGACCCTTTTCAGGTAATAACCGTGACAAACAGTCCGCATCTAGATGTTGCTTGCCAGACTTATACACGATTTCCATGTCATAGTCCATCAGAAAGATAGTCCATCTGGCCAGCCGACCACTCCTTGCACTGCTCGTACGCAAGTAACACAGTCCACAATGATCTGTGACGACTTGGAATCGTCGACCATAAATAAAATGACGAAACTGCTTAAGGGCATAAATAACCCCTAACAATTCGAGTTCGGAGACCCCATAGTTCGCTTCCGCAGCCGTAACACGGCGTGAGCTATAACTGATCGGGTGCCACTCCGACTCAAACTGCTGAAGAATAATGGCCCCCAACCCCTCTCTTGATGCGTCTGTCCTGATCTGAGTAGGAGCATCGCCTGAATAGTGTCTTAACACAGGGGCTGAGACCAACTTCGATTGTAAAGTCCTAAAGGCCGTCTCCTGCTCGTCATCCCAAGCGAACCGAACATTTTTCTTAGTCAAATTCGTGAGAGGCGCACAAATACGGGCAAAGTCCTGTATAAACTTCCTGTAATATGAAGATAGCCCAATAAAAGATCTTACCTGTCTCACCGTTGTAGGGACTGGAAAATCCAGAACCGCCTGAACAGTGTCAGGGTTAGGAGAAACTCCCATAGCATTAACTACGTGCCCTAGGATCGGAATTTCCCCAAATCCGAAAGAACACTTTTCCGGATTCAACGTCATGTTAGCATTCCTGAATCTCTCAAGGACTACCCTTAGTCTGTTTAAATGGTCATCAAAGCTCTCGCCCGGGACTAAGATGTCATCAAGATAGACTAGACAATGAGTATATAAGAGACCCCTTAGCACTTTATCCATTGCGCTCTGGAATAGAGCTGGCGCCGTAGAGATTCCGAATGGCAGTCGCTCAAACGAGAACAAACCCACACAGGTAGAGAAACTACATATTTCCCTAGCCCGAGGCGTAAGTCCCAGCTGCCAAAACCCCGACTGAAGATCTAAAGAGGTGAATACAGTACAGCCATTAAGACAGGCTAACAGACTGTCAGCATTAGCACTAGGGTAACTATAACCCTTAATCTGCAAATTGACCTTCCTGAAATCCACCACAAGTCGTAGTTTACCGTTCTTCTTTTTCACCAAGCAAATAGGGCTCGCCCACTCAGACATGGAGGGAGAGATGATACCAGCCCTAAGCATGTCATTAATGTGTTCAACAACGGCCTCCCTCTCTGCCGCACTCACACGATAGGGTTGCAGACGTACAGGCTTAGGATCTTTCAATTCAATATCACAATCTCCAATATTAGCCCTTCCAATCAACTCCGACGACCAGCCAAAAACATCATGAAATGACGTCAACAGTTCTATCAACTTGTCACGTTCAATGTCCGGCATGTCCACATTCACATTAAGTGATGCAATATCAGCCGGAACATTCCGTTGAGACAGCCGAGTGCGCCTGTCGTAATTCATAACATCAGTTTCTATAGTCAGCATATCGGCGGCACTCGTCTCCAGGTTGTCTACGCTCGTTATCTGCTGAGGCAAAATGGCCGTTACACTCGCATCACATGAGTCTGGGACCTCCAGCGTATGTTCCTTATTCATAGCAACTAATTCCGCGTCTTCAACCTCCCCTAATACCGAACCCTTGTACACACATACTGGGAGCGATGAAAAATTAGCTACCGGTAAGACTCCACACATGGTAAATGACAGCATCATTGGGGGAATAATCAACCCCTTACGTTCCATCCAAGTCACCTTAGGTTCAAAGACCCCGACCTCATACGGAAGACCTCCTTCTACTGTGAATTCAATCTGTCCCATCATGCCTGGATCAATAACCACTTCCTTGGCAGCCTTCAGCAGCAAGGGTTCAGTCTCCGTGAGATCTATAGAGAATAAATAATCGTTTGACTCCCGCTCCTCCGAAAAGGCGAATAGTGGAGCCTGATCGACCACGTTTGGTATATCTAATCCACTAAAGTTGACAGCGACGTCAACATCCATTCCGTGCATTGACACGGTATCATTAGAATAATCTATAATTACTTTATATCGGACACAAAAATCACAACCAAGCAAACATTTCACAGACAGTCCCTCGACCGCAATAAAATCCATCGGAAAAACAGCGCCTGCTATCATCAAATCAACACCACAGGCGCGACCAACTACCCTTAAAATTGAGTTATCCGCCGTACGCAACAACAACCCGTTTACCGGGCTTAACTTCAAATGCCGGACCAAATCCGCGCTAATGCAGGAAACCCCTGCCCCTGAGTCAACTAAGGAAGAAAAAACTTCAACCCCCAAACTCACAGGAATCCTTAAAGATCCCAACGTACGATTCACCATAACATCAACTATCTGGGTAGCCGTCTCCACCTCACAATCAGCAACAATAACGTTCTCAGCCATCACCTCAGAACTATCCTCATTATTCATAGCAATTACAACCCCCTCTTCAACCGCAACAATCTCCTCCTTAACAGTAATCTCTGGTTGTATATGATCAACAGTTTCCTGTAAAATAACAGCCATAATTCCCGGGATACGACGCAAAACTTGCGCCCTATGCCGGACAGCAGCCCTTCTAATAAAACACTTTCGCTTCTTGTGCCCCACACGAAAACACGAGAAACACGTACCCGTAAAACGGAAATCTTGAACACATTTCCCTTCATCATGCAAAGAGACCCTATCGTTAACCACCGGAGACGTCCCACACCCCGGCGTGTAACTCAGTTTCCCGCAGGGGGGGTGGAATTTGGGGGTGGCTGTGACCCAGCTGCTGGGCCATTCTGCGCCTGCAGAGCCTTCAATTGAAAACAGTCCCTCATAAAGTGGCCAGGCTTCTTACAGAAATAGCACACCACTCTTCCATCCACCCCACGTTGATTACCACGTGCATATCCACGCTGATAACCCCCATAACCTTGAAGCATACCCTGCTGTTGTTGGCAGTGATGTTGCTGTTGCTGTGCCTGTTGCTGTGGCTGCTGCTGCTGCTGCTGCTGCTGCATACAACATCCACACTGCTGTCCACACCCCCCCGTCGGCTGAGGCGCAAACATCGCCTGCTGCTCCCGAGCGCTGTTCTGCTCCTTATCTGCTATTTGCCTCTTCTCCAGCGAATCGACCTTGGCCATCAAGGCTGTCATCGCCTTCACCAACTCAGCAACAGCGCCATCTCCTGCAAACACAGATCTACTCGACGTCCCCTGCCCCCTTGTATGCTCAACGTGGACAGGCGCAACCACCGGCTGCTTATTCCCCCACTCGGCTGCACTCTTCCTGAACTCTTCGATATCACCAAGTTCATCTAAAAGTTTATCCACATTAACAAAAGTCATGTGCCGTATCGCTTCCGCCAAGTCAGGGCGCAACCCCCGAATAACCCATTGAACCCGCTCTCCGTTGGACATCGAAGGGTTCACTTTATTCATCAATTTAACCCTGGCAAAAGCGTAATCATACACACTTTCCCCCATGCGTTGAAGTCGTGCACACAACAACCCCATCCAATACTGTATATCCCCCTTCTTGACTCCCCAAGTCTTAACGAAGTGGGTCTTTACATCTGACCAGAGCAATGGTTGAACAGTTCCGTCGTCTCGTACAGGAGCTTCCGCCAACCATCTCGCATCCAACGCCGAATACCAATCTGCCTGCCCCCCTGACAAGTAGGACGGCAAAGCCTTCAATTTTTTATCATCCGACCACGAGTTCACATCACCAGCCCTATCAAAATCTGCAATCCATAATTCCGCATCATCCTCACCTGGCCGAAACCTATCTAAACGCACAAATACGCCCCCACCGCCCTGTGGCTGAGTCATACTAGAAGAAATATGCTCCTCAACTCTCAAGTCTGCCTCGTCTTCAAAACTGTCCTCAGGAAGGGG
>OX246747.1:4036361-4145361 GCA_945910005.1 Isoperla grammatica | reverse complement strand
CCACCCGGCAAGTGCTCGGGATACCTGACTTCGATTCCCAGTCGGGGTTGGTTTTTTACTTTCCGGATTTTCACCACCACCATCACGAAAAGAGTGTTTTTGAAAATAATATCGATTTAATATATGTTATAACTTATAAGGAAACATTTGTTTAGATAAAACCAATCCTTGTAATACATTCTGCAACCAACAAAATATAAAAAATCGTATATAATAGTATATGAAATCTGGTGTTTATAGTAAGCCACTATGAGTTTTATATAAGTGAACTAAGACAGAAAGTTAAAAATCCTACCCCGCTGGGAATCGAATCCAAGACTCCCACGCCGGCAAGTGGTAGACCTGGGTTCGATTCTCAGCGGGGTCGGAATTTTTAACTTTCTGTCTTAGTTCACACATATACATATATTTTATGGGACAAGACACAAAGTAAAACAACCGACCCTGCTGGCAATCGAACCCAGCGGGGCTATTCTCTAAATATGAGCAGTGAGCACGTGATCGAGTTATGACGGTTTTTTACTACGCGATGCGTTATTATGAGTCATAACTTTTATCACTTTCTCAATACTACGCCGTTCCGCCTCAACGCGTATATAATTTATTTAGTACAAATGTGTTCCAATTTGTTGGATAAATTTAATTTATACAGACACTTAGCAAGATAGCAAGAAGGTATTACAATCATTTCCCGTTCGAATTAATCGCGAAGTTTTAGGTTATATAAGACTCGTACCGTAAGTTATGAAATCATAGCTTATCGCATGGTACAAATATCACGGGATTTTTGAGGTGATAGGTAATATGACGTGCTCTCATTTCGAGAATAGCTGGGTCTCCCACTTGTCGGGCGGGCCACAGCTACAGAGGAACACATTTTTATGATATTCAGCCCTAACATATTTCAGTTTATGTGTTTATAACTATATTGACAAGTGGGCCGCGACACCCACAGACCCATTTTCTGAGAAAGGACCGGAACATGTATTGTCATTACGAGGGGTAAGGGGTAGTAGCAGTTTGGATTGTTCTTTGACGACGGCCTCCCTTGGCACAAGATATCGAGACACGCTGTGACATGGACTAATTTCACTATAGATCCGTATACGTAAAGTCTTGTAGTCAACAATGGAATTTAATCATTTTGTGAAATTAAAGTGTCAACGATACGTACAGCGTTTGAAAAGAATCTTACCATAAATGTATCGATAACTGTGGTTGTATTTTGTGATATTCTAACATTGAGCAATAATTATTGGTCATGTCAATAAATATCACGCTTCCGTGAACGTTATACCTGCGATCACAACGAGTCATGTCTGAACTTTGTTATTGTGTTACGTCTCTGTCACTTCAGCTATTCTATTCTAGACAACGAGCTTATGCTCCATAAAGGTGAAATGCAAATAAAAAAAAGTACTCTACGCGGGACTTGAACCCACGAGCTGTCACACCTGCCAAATAGGCCCACAGAGAAGGGTGTATAGTTTTATTTATTTAGTGTCCATCCTGTTCAGTTATCAAACTGATTTACAAAAGAGGACAATAAATAGAACTATGCGTACAAATAATACAAATAATAATGCAAATTAATAAAATAACAAGAATAGAATATCATGATGTAAGGCCTACTGTTACTTAGTTTTACAAAACTGATTTGGTTGTTTCGTCTACGTAAGCTCCCGATGCTTGTTTGTAGTAGTTGGCTAAGAGCGTTACCGCCATTCAATCACCGTCAGTAACCACATGACAATCCAAACAGGACCTCGGTAGCATTGATATCCACAACATGCGAAGCTACGCAACACTCTAGTTTTCACCAACCCTTTCAGCATATTGACGGCTGCTGTCTTGTGCATAATGTCCTAGCTATAGTGTGGGTTTCCTTCGTTGTCTTCTACAAGATAAACGACAAGTCAAGTGCAGGTTGCATATTCTACAAGAACTGTGTGTACTCTCTTCGTCGGGTGCGAGGGTCGAGAGTACCACCGCATTTTAACGTCTATTGTGCGTTCTTCTTGAGATCGCTCCCTCAGTATAAGCTAATTCATTCGTAAAGCATTCATTTATATGCAATGCAATTAGCGATACTCAACTTTTGCCATGGTGTGCTCGAAAACATTTATTATTATCAAATTGTATATTCATTCTATTCCATTGTATTTTATATTACGTTTAGATTTTCTTCTATTCTGTGGGTTTTATAGTTATCTCTGGTACAGGGTTGCAGGTGTGAAAAAGTAACGAACTCACCAAGTGATCTGTCTCAAATCCCCATGTTGCTTGTCAGTAAACAAACAATTGGAGAGGCTTGTACTGTCTACTCAGCGATCTCGGGTAGCAGTGACCCAGTAACCGAGGCATGCAGTTTGCAAGCTAGTCAGCTGGCACAATTTCCAGTAAAAAACTAACGCCACCGCACCAGGGCTTTCTTCATTCAACATGGCCCTGCCCTCAAGATAAACAAAAGAACCGCGCCGCCCCGCACCTCCATCTTCTACAGCAGTGGGGATACAGACTCGCTCAAGACCGCGCGCCTCGTCTGACAATAGTCTTTTGACGTTAGGCTCTTGATTGAGAAGGACGTGATAGGGACTCGTGAACCAGCCAGCCAGATACAATTCTGGCGGAACGTCGAGCAATGGGTGACAGACTTCGGTCTGCACCAGTATACTCACACAAGCGGCGGAATATCCCGGTAGACAACAAATCCATATATATATAAATGAAATTATTATACTATCAACAGAATAACAGTGTGTAAATGAATTATTCATGGCAGCATTTGCCGATTGTTCTATTTAAAAATGTCACTTTTTCTAGCTTCATAACGGAATCGCCAAAGCTCGTCATCATCGTCGTCTGTCTCGTCACTGTCAGTCATCGCTTGCATGAAGGCTTATGATTATTGGGCGAAATTCCCCGGGTATCCATGCCCATTTCTGTGTCCCAAGTCTCTCGTATCAGTTTTTCACAGTGGTCGACTCGTTTTGACCATTCCGCTGCCGTTATGGCCTCTAGGGCATCATCTGAAACTCTTTTTGTGTTTTCCACTGTGTGTTCTCTGATTCACCCGATAATGTTATTTTAGTTTCGTTTGGTAGTAGGCCCTATGTACTTACATATTGTATAGGTTAGTGCATTTAGACTAAGGCCTAAGAACTACTTTAATTACGTTACTCTAGCAACCACAGTGGAACTAGAGTTACAAGCATAACTTTAAATTTAACTGAAAACGGCCATAGTAACCATAGGCTACAGCCCGTCTGAGCCTGGGGAAGAATTTACCCAGAGTGACTCTGTTAGTCGTAAGAAGCGACGAAAGGAGACCCTGTCCCTTTCCCCCCCCCCCCCCCCACTGTCCAACTGAATAATTCTCCTCCCACTTGGCCCTGCCCTCCCTTGTTGGACTCCCGTTTGACGACCCACGCGACGTACAATTGATCTTATTCGGGTCTGGCTTTATTCTTCATCATCATCTTCATTACCACCCGCTCATCGTCTCGCTTCTTAGCCATCGTTGCACAAATATGAGACGTTAAGCCCCATTGATCAATCAAACGAGTAATGTAAACTAGGTTCTAGCCCATAGGAAGTTCCAACTCCTTTAGTATTAAAGTAATTGATGGCCCATGTTCAATTGAGAATCGGAGTTTAAGGACCTTACACGATATAAAACTAATTCACCACCTGTGGGGCAGCTTGCCTCAGCGGCACCAGTGGCGTCGTTACAACGGAACAATGCTGATTCGGATGTGGCTTTATTCTTCAGTATCATCTTTCTCATCTTCATTATCACCCGCTCATCGTCTCGATTAGCCATCGTTGCATAAATATGAGACGTTAAGCCCCATTAATCAATCAATGATGAAAATACAGCCCGATATTGTAATAAGTTTTTAAAGGAATCTGGGATACGAAATCAAATAAACTTTTATAAGCTTTGTCGGCGTTAGGGGCTTTTTATTTTTAAAGAAATTATCTAATACAGTGACAAGTTTGTCAGTATTTCACTGGTCCTGAACAACCTGCTCTCTTAGAAATGTGAAAATCGGATCCCCTTCGACCATAGTGCAACGTACCACAGCGTAACGCAACGTAACATAGGGTAGCGTAACGCCAGCGCAGGTCTTGTAACTAATCTCGCACACTCCCGCAAGAGCAGGATACGAGAACGTTTGTATAAATAAACAAGGTATTTATATGATTTCTTAAACATTATTTTGAAACCTTTTAGTGACGACTGTGCACAATTTCAAATGTGCAAAGAATGCTGACAACAGTAGAGCCCATAGTAAATTCGAGAGTATCCTGTGTCTTCAGCGTCATCGCCTGAGTTTCGGATCACAAGACAGACGCTTACACGAGTGAAATCAACCCCAGGCCCCCCCCATCCCCAGGTCAGTGTCATGCACCGGTCATTTGGATTTGACAACACACCCCTAACCCGAGTTTCGTGTTTTGAGGTACGGTACCGTAGCTGACAAGGGTGAGTAATATTCATGTGGGATGAATGATCAAGGTCAGCTTGGCCTCGGTCACATCAAAAAAGCCCCCACACCCGTCCTGGTTGCCGGTCTGCCGCCCATCAAGAAAGTTGCTGCTTGTCTGCACACGGTGGTTCTTGCCGACGGCGGTGAGGTGTAGGTGTGTGGATACAACACGTTTGGCCAATTAGATCTTGGTCATACAAACCAGCAAACCACATTGCAAAGAATGCTGCATGAAAAAGTGCAAGAACATTTCGTGAAGTCTTCATTAATAACATAACTTTTATTGTTGACAATGACACATGATGTTGAAATGTTGAATCTGTAAGAATTTTCTTTAACTTATCAATTTGGTAAACAACTATTTTTGATACTTTTGAGTACACACTTCTAATATTTCTGTTTGTAACTCATCAGTGTGTTTGGTATTTATAAATGCATGCTGTTTCCAAAGTGCGAACAAAATATGCAAGCCTCTCAACGGCTTCATGCAAATAATATGTATGTCTAATGAGATCCTTCAGTTTTTGGATGACTCAATCCTAGTATTGGTATCATTACCTTATGTGGACACAGGCTTCTTTTATGCCATAAACCACGTCTCTTTTATTGAATGCCAGGTTTTTCAAAGTTATTCCAAAAATGTTTAGGTTCAACGTTACGCAACTCATTTACATTATCTTAGTACTCTTTCTCGGAGAATGGAAATAAAGCGGACTGGAAAATTTTGAAAAGTTGATCCTTCACCATTTTATTATAACCGTCGGCATTAAGGCCGGAATTCATAGTCATCCCCTAGGGGTTCGCGAACCCCTAGGGGACCCCTAGGGGAGAGAACAATGGCGGCTGCCACTGGAGCGTGTACGTGCATTGAATTTAATATGATTAAGATATAATTTCGATGACCAGTGCTTTCAAGAAATTAACATAATATAAAAGACAAAACTATGGTACTTTTATAACACACACTTCCAGTAAATGAAAGTAAATTTCGTAAACTTTATTACTGAAATCATGCTTTATTTCCATATTTGAACTCATTTTTAGGCCTTGTTTGCATCCACCTGGGACAAGGTGACACTTCAACGATGGGGATTTTTTTTTTTGTACTTGGGAAAAAAAAAGCTCACAAAGCTTTGGCCTAGAGGATGAGGCTCCGGATGAGGCCTTGTTCACCAGTCTTCTGACAGCCAGGGCACTAGTTGCCAGTGGGACTGCAGTCTGTACGAAGTTGGCATTTATCTGCTTCGTGGCTATTCCCCACGTGTAGGCTGCATTATACAAATTGGCATATTTCTTTGTGTTAAGCTCTTCAACGCCGGGAATGCAGAGCAGCCTTCCATATGGAGCCATGCTGCCCGCCCTGGCTTTGTAGGCATTTATAGCCCTGGTAAATACTACAGCCTCAGCCGCTATTACTTGGAGGTACAAGGCCGATGTGCCCCTATTGATCATGTTTTCCATCAGCTCTACTTACTTCATTTGGGCATAGTGATAAATAAGTCGAACCTGAGTCATAACGTGCCCTTTCAGAGAGGTGGTGTTTTCTACATATGAGATAACCAATTTGATGAATGACATCAGAGCGTTCTTGTATTTCTGGTTGTTGTCTGAAACACCGCAGAGCAAATTGATTTGTCTTTCAGTTAGGTCCTCGGCATCTATCAAGTCAAGAGCTGATGCTCCTGCAAGAGCGGCTTTCCACCGTTTTGAGAGATAGGCGCTGTTATTCCCATCTACTGGCTTGGCCAGTGTGGTCAGAAACGACATGCCTAAAAAGGCTACTCGCTGGTGAGTTTCTGCTATGGAGGGGCCCTTGTCCAGTACACACACTGCAACTTCATACTCATTTGGTCTAACACCTATGAGGCCACCAACCACCAGCCAAGGTATGAGTGACCAGCTGACCGTGAACTTTACCGGCCGGGTAGTGACGTATGACGTACAAGGATGTGTGCAGGGCCATCCGCAACCTTGACCGTCCATCTGTCTGTCTGTCCGTTTATCTGTCCGTATGTTCAATATCTGTTCGTCTGTCCGTCCACGCGACAGCAGCCGAACACGCTCCTTGTAGGAGTAATCATGCCCCCTTTCAATATTCCAGTCCAGCCACATTTTAGTTTTTTCTTTTTTAATATCCATAAATATAGAGATTGATTTTTGGTGTTTAACGACGTACTCGACAGCTTAGGTCATGCACATGAATGATCTCTTCCAAATCAGATCAACAATTCAATTATACATACATCTCAGGGGTCGTCATCAGGGCTAGGAAGAAGGGAGGGCAGGACCAAGTGCGAAGAAGAAACTTTACTGGGAATAGTGTGTGTGGGGGGGGGGGGGGGGGGGGGGGGTTGTCTACTTTTTGTCGCACATTTGATTGAAGAAATCGTTTCTTCCAAACTTCTTCATATCACAAATATAGTGGACCTCTTAAAAAAAATTCGCCTTACATTTAAAAAAGCGATGTACATAAATATTTTCTTCGCAATTCCGAAAGCGACCAACATCTGTCGCTTCAAAATTTGTTCGATTCATGCGCATTGAAGAAAAACTTGAAAACAAAAACTAGAGTGGACCGTCTTCTTACCTACATTAAAATGATTTACGTATAAAGGTTCCGTGTTCCGTTTTAACGTCCTAAACGAGGTTAGGCTGGTTATACAAGACAATGAGTAATTAGTGAAGTGGACTTGTTCTTGTCATGAAAATACAATTGAACAACAGACAGTTGGAACAGATGTTCACGAAAGATGGCATCTATCTACGTTTGAACAATTGTGTGTACGGTTTGCAATTTTGTCGGGAAGTATTTAATTACATGAAACAGGTGGCCCATGGCCACCGCTGCATTTTATTTGCAGTTAGTTTGGTGTCCTATACTGCTTGTTGTTCATACTCGTTTCAGAAAACTAAAAATAATAATAGTTACAACATTTTTATATTCACTATACAAACTGTAATCATTAAGGAATTGTACAAGAAATTGTACAATATTAATGGCTGGTTGGTTCTTGTATCTCGAGGCCCCTATTCTATAAGCAATTGATATTTTTTCGTACTTCAGTGGTAAACACATTCTCAAAAAAAGTTTAAGAGCCATAAACAATAATTTAGATTTACGGAACACTTAAAATGCAAGCTAGTTTGCAAATAGCACGCTCTAAGTGTCCAATTTATTTTACGAAAGTGTCAAAATCACTTGTAACACGATTTTCGTTAAAAAACAAACTTTCGCACAAAACGACAAAACTACCAACTCGCATAAAAAAAAAAAACACCAACTATAAACGCTCGCTAATAATGAATAATCTATCCAACCTTAATTCTATTACGTCACAAAAACCAAAAAACACTAGCATCGAGCGCGGTCAAGTCCGCTGTTCCAGTTTCCATCCATAGATTGAGTTCGTGCTCGATGCCAGACCGCTCAATTTCGGTGAGCGGTCACAATCACAACAGGTGTTTTTGTCCGACTATAAATTACTGGCGAGGCGGCTACTAGAGTTCTTTCCATATCAAGACACATTCTCTATAATATATATATATATATATATATATGTGAAGTCCAGAAATTTAACATTTTTCACATTTTATTTCTGGATTTCACATAACATCCACGACAAGAGTGTTCTTAAAAAATATTCATAGATATATATATATATATATGTATACTAGTCCCAACTTAATTTAAAGACTGGTATTCATAGTCGTCGTCTAGCCCTAGCAGAGTGGAATTGATTTAAATCAGATTTATATCAAATGATTTTTTTAATAAAAATCATTGATTTAAATCGACAAAAAAACTTACCAGCATAACAAGGCAAATATCTCATTTTCAATTTCCCTTGAAGACCATAATCGCATATTATATGAAGGATGAAAATTGATTTGTTTATTTCCTGTCGTTAGTATTGTTTGTTGGCAATTGCAATTTACCAGTTGATTATCCCTTTTCTGAAACACTTCTTATTGTTGATTTAAATCAGATTTTAATTGATTGATAAATCAATTAAAATCTGATTTAAATCGAAAACAATCCACAAAATCTGATCAATCAAGAAATCGATTTATATAAAAAAAATCTGATTTAAATAAAAAAAATCATGATTTTTGATTTTTTAATAAAAATAAAAAAAATCATCCACCCTGAGCCCTAGGGGCGCCCGTTGTTTCATGTGTGACGAATTATTTGCCATATAGAAAAGAAATCCATAACAACGGGCGCCCCTAGGGGTAGGCGACCTCTATAAATATGAACCTAAGTCTCATGCCGACCTCAAACCCTTATCTACAGTCACTCTCATGCACTCTAATACCCCGAAAATCAACAGACTCCCAGCGTTTTATCACACATTTGTAAATGTAGTCTTCCCCTTAGCAGAGTGGCACCTCCAAGCCTCATCGCTTAGGGCCGTCTTACAATCTCCCAATAAGAAAGTTATTGGTAACAATTAAGCTATTTGGAGGATTTCAAGGGTTTTGATTGGTGGTTGCCATGGAGACAACAAGCTATTCGAAGAATAAGTAGATATTGGGACATTGTAATACTTGACCTAAGTCACACCCACTATGTTGGGTATTTCCATGTATCCAACCCATACGGAAGTAAATTATCCCCAATGGATTCGTTTCAACAAATAGATGGTAGAAACTAGAGAAGTGGAAAATTAAGTTGGTGATTGATTGATTAATGGGGCTTAACGTCTCATATTTTTGCAACAATGGCTAATCGAGACGATGAGCGGGTGATAATGAAGATGAGATAGATGGTCATGAAGAATAAAGCCACATCCGAATCAGATCCATTGTACGTCGCGTGGGTCGTCATATGGGAGTCCAGCAAGGGAGGGCAGGGCCAAGTGGGAGGAGAAATATTCAGTGGGGGGAAAGGGACAGGGTCTCCTTTCGTCGCCTCTTACGACTAGCAGAGTCACTAATGGACTCGGCTATGACGTCAGCAAGAGACAAGTTAGGTCGGGGCGACGCTAGTTTAACGATCAATGTTGTTCCACTAACACCGAGACCCAATCAGAAGCGATGCATAATTGAGAGAGCGCGCAAGAAGGCTGTGGAACGAGCGTCTTACGCGGTTACTCGATCAGTGCGGTGTAGAAGGCTGTGAGTTAGTCCCCGTAAACCGTGGTGAACGCGACCAGCGCTTCAACCCACACGAGCGACGAACTCGCAAGTTTGCAAAAAGAGCTGGAGACGTCCTACGTCGATAACGAAGCGCTGGTAGACGAAAACGTGGCCCTGAAACGCCAGTTGGGGAAGGCGAACGCCACCGTCGAAACGCTCCGACAAGAACTGAACGTCGTCACGGGTAAATACGAAGTGATACTGAGGGCAAAGAACGCCGCAGATCTACAGGAACACATCGATCGTCTCCGCGAGAAACTCGAGGAGGCCGAACAACGGAACAAGTTTCTCGACGACGATGCCAACGAACTCTTCAAGATGAATACGAGTCTCGAAAAGGACCTAAAGAAGGACTACCTGACGATCAAGGAACTCCGCAAGCAGCTGGCGGAACTGCAGAAGGGAGGGAAATCGCTCGCGGACGTTTCCGGAACGTCTTCGGAACTGTCCGAGGCCCGACCATCAAAAGAGATTGAAACCAGCCTACGGATTGATACAGTAGAAAATAAACAAACTCCAGTCTAGGACTTTCTAAAGTAGTGATTAATATCTAACATCCACCCTGTTATCATTAATTCTGAAGTACCTTAGCTTCAATACCGCTGTTTTAGATACCAGCAAAATTCCTCAAGCTCAATGCGTTGGATAGAATCAGCCATGAATTTCTTACAGAAGTCATGCAAGCATTCGGAATATCCAAGCAACTTATTATGGCAATAACAACAATGATAACTGGAGCCACATCACATTTAATAATAAACTCACAGCTGTCGACAGGTATAGAAGTTCAACGGTCAGTACGACAAGGCTGCCCGCTGTCAATGGCATTATTTTCAATCGCAATAGAACCGTTATTACGGCATATGAACAAACAACTGGAAGACACTAAAGTCAACAATATGACATTAAAATGCAAAGCATATGCTGACGATATATGTTTTTTCTGTAATATCGCACCTTGATTTAACCGTAGCAAAAAGAATTATAGACGACTATGCGTCACGAACAGGGGCAATACTAAACACGAGCAAATAAGAAAAAAGCCAAAAATCAATCAATCAATCATCCTCATACTGCCCTTGGGATTGTGTATATTTCAATTTTTTAATTTTTTTCCCTTTTTAGTACCTACGTTAGAGCCTGTTATCTATTCTCTTGCTTGCGTAGCAGTCCTTCCCTATATCAGTCTGTGTTCTTGCAGCGAGTGCATCAGTCTTCATAACTTCGCCCCCCCCCCCCCCCCCCCCCCCCCCCAGGCCATGTACAACTGTCAAATGCCTTATTAGTAGCGTTTGGGGGCAGCTACACAAACTACATGTCGGGCGCGCCCTGTTGAAACTTTATCTGAAAGAAAATCACAAAATCCCAGTGAGGCCCCCATCAATTACATATTATAAAGTATATTCGTTGGAAATCATTCTATTGTGTGCATTCAACTAATCACCGGTCTCCCGCTTTCGGGTTTCGCAGAACTAACTGTAGTAACTGTAGAATCACTTACTGTTTATTTTTCTCTTTACCTTTTTTTATGGACTTTTCTCCGTATTTTTTTATGTTTGCTTGCTCTTCTTCTGTTATTGAATACTTGGTTATATGTGGGCAAATGTACTTCCTGAATCGGGATCGCATAGACTGCCATGTTCTGTCTGGATATAATGTAAGAAAAGGAAGCATATTAGGAGGGGTTCGTGCATTTTCCCTTGAGCTTCATTGTTATGATTTTCTACCTATCAATGAGTTAAGATACAAGAAAAAAGTACTCAAGTGGATACACCTCGGACAACGAACCAGTCGATCTGACCGACGATTCTTATATTTACCTGGTTTGTAAACTCCTCGTTAGGGGGGTAGTCGGGCCAACTCGTTCGAGCTACATTCCATTCACTCATTTCCTAGAATTTCATAATTGGCTACACAAAAAACCGTAAAAGCGAAATTCTAAATTTAATCTAATGTTTTATTTGAATTAAGGTTTCGGAAACTTATTCCCTAATATAGATCAGACCACCACGAGCTTGAAACTTGTTTATTTTTTCTTGTAGCGTTATTATTAGATGAATGCGAATCAAACGATTTTTACATGCTATTTTTGTATGTGATGTTTGGCAACAACGTTATAATCGAGATACAAATGTTGCGCGTTAATAAATCACAATTTCCCTAATATACACTATTAAATAATTAAATTATTATAATAATGCTATAACATATTACTAGTATATAAACTGTACTATACTAGGTAGGCACCATATTATACTATTCCAATATCTTTGCTGCTCTTGGCTTGGCTAGTGTTTATCACTCGTAACGAATCCGTGGTTTGGGATTATTGTCAATTTTTAATTTTAGAATACTTAAAAGATTCCAACATACACGATCGTAAGCACACCATAAACAGCTTCTTCAACACGTTGGTACACGGCGATTTCGATAACAATCAACTGAATATTTGGAAAATACACTGGCTTATTGTGGCCCTTAAAAGGGCCGTTTGTTATCCTTTATGACCTACTCGTCGTCACTTCCGGTGTTATCCAGGCTGAAGTCACTGCTGGACGAAGCATCCCCCAGGGATATGACGAGGCGATCTACCACATTATCAACCAGTCCGTCGAGGCCGGCCATGTTCTCTTCCTCCTTGATCACGTGAGAGACACAGTTTCTCCAGAGATTAGGATGCTCGTCACCTTGCACGTTAGTGTTCCATAGCGTTCCGTCTTGGATCTTCGCAAATGCTTGGTACACGAGCTCCCTGACGTCATTCATCTTAAACGACGTGTTGTTTGAAGCCACGTGTCGTTTCACCTGAGCCCAATTAAGCTCAATCGGGTTAAGCTCACTGTGATACGGAGGGAGTCGTATCACTGTGTGCCCAGCTGCTTTGGCTGCCTCGTCCGCGCGATACGTCTTGAACTGCGGTTTCAAAGGGTTTATTATTTCCATGAGCTCTGCTTTCGTCATGGTGTCCTTGAACGCAACTTGCTTCGACCTAAGCCACTCTTGGAGAAGACCCTTCCTCCACGACTTCAACGGGAACTTCTCGACTTGCACCGTATGGTACGGCGCATTATCAATCACTATGACAGAGTTTAGTTGAAGTTTCGGCAAGATAATCGCCCACCAGTCATCGAAACGAGCGCTATCCATTTCGTCATGGTAGTCACCATCGCCCTTCTTCGCTTCGAATACCAGCTCGGCGCCCTCGACAAAGCCGTCGTCGCTACCAATGTGCCCGATGACGAGTCGTTTGCCTTTCCCTGTAGGGTTTTTCAGACCAGTCGTTAGGCCACGGAGGAAGACGTCTTGACAGTTCTTGGTTGTGTCAACCCAAGCCTTGGACAGAGTGTGGCCAGCATTAACCCACATCTCGTCCAAATAGTATATTTTCCTCCCCAATCGTCTGGCCTCTCAAATTTTACGAAGAAAGCGTACTATCCACAACTGGATTTTATCCCGTTCTATTAAAATTGAACGGCGCATCTTCTTACAGTATTTGAACCCAAGGTCTCGCATGACGCGGTAAACACTTGTCCTAGATAGTGCCTTCAAGTCAGCGTCCTCTTGAATTACAGCGCGAACGCGATCCACTGCCCGACCGACGAGCGCGCGCCGATTTTATTTCTATTTTGAACGTCCAGCGTTCGACGTTACTGACGCTCACAGCCTTCCACATTGCGTATTTACACAAAAAGTTTGGTTAAGCAAGCTGTGTCCCCACTCGCTTCCGAGCTTTTATAAACATGTCGTCTGGCGACTCGTTTTTGGAGTTATTAATTTCAGAAATTGAGAAAACCCCAGCCCTGTACGATGTTACATCAGCAGAATACAAGAACAAGCTGAAGAAGGACCACATTTGGTCACAAATATCCACCACATTGAACGTTGACAGTAAGTAGATTGCAATAATCCCATGTCTCACGAAGTGTTCCGGCTCTGGCTACTAGCAACACCAAAAGACAACAATGAGACAAATGAATTGAATCAATGGACAAACAACAAGCTGTCAAAAATAATTTCTTCTGATTTTGGAAACCTGTTCAGAATGAACCTTCTCGTACTTCTTCTAAGAACGATTTTTATTGAGTCAATCCAGAACCAGCTGCCAACTGTCACCATCAGCTTTCACACGACAACAACATCGTCAACGTAGGCCTACGCTGAACATTAAAACGTCAAGCATGTGAATGCCCACGTAACACCAGCGCCGGCTCTGACGCTGGGCGTTGGCGGCTGACTTAAGAGCTTGGGAACCCGCCATAAGACAAAAAAATAACATAATCATACTTCTCGGTAATGTGCAATTAGCATAACAAACAAAAAATAGTTCCATTTCACAAAAGCAATACATTCATTCATAATACCAAAACATAATATAACCAACACTAGAACATCCAACACAACACATATATTCTACATATAAACAATATTATAGAGAAAGAAAAATACAGACAATCACAATTGTTGTGTACACAGGTATGGGAATTCTTTTTTCGCTTTAAGTTCTTCACCACTTCTTAGTGTTATTGTATCTCCCTTATTCTTCTTCACCTTTGTATCACTACTGACTCACTCTTTGTCTCACCATTCTCATTGCATACTTATTTGTCTCCTTATCCCACATGTCGACCTTTCTTTGCACATATTTTATGTCACATTGTCATCTGCGTGCATCAACGTTCTTGTTTCTTGACCTTCTTCTACCGGTTCCACTTTCCATAGTATTTAGTCCATTACCACGTCATTGAACATTATTGGTGACAGGACAATCCCTTGTCTCACACCAGAATGAACACTGAACCAGTTCGTGTACCCATCGCTCGTTTGTACTCAACTTTAAAAATTAACTACTGAACGAAAAAAAAGTATGTTACAATTAGTTTATGAATATTCTCATTTTTGATGTAGAATCACTGGGTTGCCTACAGTTGTGTGTAAAGTTTTGACTACAAGAGGTAATTTTTAATTAATAATGAAGTTCTTGTCAGTGTTGTAATGCCTGCCCAGGGACTGCTACCTTATCGTGGTGGGCAGGTTTGCGTGCTTTGTTGATCCCGGGAGCTATGCCGGCGGAAGCGTATGCTTCTGGTAGGGCCACCCTAGCCGGACTGGTTGAGGAGGAGAAGTCAGACGAAATACAGTCCACACCCCAATCCCCTTTCCTCCCCTTTCCCCTTTATCTCACGCGCCCTCCTACTTGCCCCTTTCCTCCAAAGAGCCCCCAAGTTCATCTTCATTATCACCCACTCATCGTCTTGATTAGCCAAGTTGCAAAAATATGAGACGTTAAGCCCAAATATCAATCAATCAGTGTTGTAATGTTTATATAAATCACTGAAACCTCTTTACATACCGCTGTTTACTGGCAAAGAATTAACACACTGCATAAGGGCTCGAGCGGATAAGTCTGTACATGTCTACTCTTGGGGTTACTGACCCATCTATTCAACTGTAACAGAGCTGAATCAACCTAAATAACTATTGTGCACAATTTTGAACTTCATATTTTTGGCTACATGTTTAACAATTAATCCAGCTGTTCGAGACAAATCTTACAATTTTCACTAATCAGCCATGTCGCACCTAAGATGCAAACATTTGTGGCTGGGCTCAGCCTAGGCTGAAAAACACTGGCCTGGGCGGCGCCCAGGTCCGACTACAACCCTGATTGTATCTCGTAAATGCAGTATGCTGCATGCTTGTAATTTGTTTGACATTGTCATTATTCCAAAAAACAAATATTATCTCGCAAATATTTGCTTCAAGGAACACATTAATAAAGTACATTTTTACTGTACCTTCACACCTTATCTGTTTTATTCAAGATTAAGATAGAGGAAGAAGGACTGAAGAAGCACGGATCAGCCATGTTGAAAATATGAACTCTCGGAGTTCGGTACCCAGTTTTCTAAAGAGCCGCTTACGTTAACCTCACCAGAGCAATCTGTCAGTCCGCAAACCAAACCCGATCAGTTGCAGGTTACTCTGGTGTAGAAGCCTTCCGTATTAAACCCAATCTTAGGCAAACTTATGATGAGATATTTAAATATTTAAAGATCAATAACCTCCTGTTCCACACTTCTCTGACAGAGGAACAGAGGCGAAAGCGTCTCGTCATCCAAGGACTTTCCTCATCTGTGCCCATCAAGGACATCAAACTAGACTTCCTGCCCAGGGACTGCTACCTTATCGTGGTGGGCAGGTTTGTGTGCTTTGATGATCCCGAGAGCTATGCCGGCGGAAGCGTATGCTTCTGGTAGGGTCACCCTAGCCGGACTGGTCGAGGAGGAGGAGTCAGACGAAATGCAGTCCACACCCCAATCCCCTTTCCCCACCCCTCTCCTATTGTCCCCTTTCCTCCAAACAGCCCCCTATTTCATCTTCATATATCACCCACTCATTGTCTCGATTAGCCTCGTTGCAAACATATGAGACGTTAAGCCAAAATAATCATTAATCAAACTAGACTTGACAGAGCAAGGAGTCAATATCATTGACCCCCGCCAAATCCTCCACAGTGGGACTCACCGACCACACGTTGACCCATGCCCCTGTTCGTAGCAACAGTCTCCTTATTCGACACTGGGGTCCCCCTGCACACAATCACAATCATTTGCCATCCAAAGTCTCTTTTGAACGTTACCGTGACCAATCGGGTCCACGGCAATTTTTAAATTGCCAATAATCATATCATATTAAAATGGTGGCTTGCCTTTTAAGGATTTACTGATGGGATTCATAATCTGCACAACAATTTTAAAAGCCGTATTTAATTAAACAATTTTCACAATTTGCCTTTATCACTGGGGTGGAATGCTTGCAGCTGTCTTGCGACTGGCAATTATTCAGCGCCCCTTAAGAAGAGTGTGTAAATGTGGTGTTGAAGTTAGAGAACGAAAAAACTGATGATGGAAAACCGGATAAGAAATGAACACTTTGAAAATTGAACGGCAAAGAACTTTTTATTAAAATACGAACACTTGTGTCATTAAAACTTGAGAATATTTTCAATCTCCAACTCGAGATGAAAATGTTTAACACTGACTTTATGTAGTTGGCAAACGCAGCAATATTTAAGCAGTTAGCTATCTCACCACAAAGATTCCAAGTCCCTTATATGCGCTCTTTATGGCCGCGAGCTGAAGGTTTAGTCCTTACACTGTTACGAGTTTGGGCTTGCTTAATAATAATAATAATAATAATAATAATAATAATAATAATAATAATAATAATAATAATAATAATAATGCCTTTATTTGCAAACAGGAATCAAAATCCCACTAGTGCAAACATAATACAATACAATATTATACACTCAGGTGACATGAGTAAGTAATAATACAACAAACAATTACACGAACAATTACAATAATAAAAAAATAAAAAATACAACAGTTACAATAAAACATAATACATAATACATAAGCAAGTATACCTTAACAACAGCAAGAAAAATACATGATTACTTTGACTACAGCGCCTGGATTATTTTATTTTTAAAACAATTGTAACTTTCAAAACAAATGTCGGTGCTCAAATGCTCTGCTAGCTGGTTGTATGTAGATTGTAATCTATTGATGGCACAATGCTTATAGAGATCAATTCTATTGCTGGGGACGTAAAATGTAGAATGTCTTCTAGTTGTTCTTAGGGGGACAAAAAGTTTAGATATGTTATCAATGGGGTGTCTACTGAATTATGCGTGATTTTGTGCAGAAACATCATATCTAACAAGGTTCGTCTCTTTTCTAGGGGCATTAACCTCATGTTTTGACAGTGTAATAGATATTCATTTCGGTGGTAGGGCTGCCTGAAATAATGATAACATACTAACTTAATTAACTTTTTCTGTACCCTCTCAATGTGGTCTATTTTGGTTTTGTGATGCGGATTCCATATAACGCTAGCGTATTCCACCTGTGGGCGAACAAGTGCTAGATAAAACATCCTTAAGGTGGCTAAGTTGAAATCGCCCATACAGTTCCGCCTTAACAGACCTAGAAGTTTGAAGGCTTTTGGTGTTACTTTATCTAGATGCTTTCTGAAAGATAAATCAGAGGAAATAGTGACACCAAGGTCACTCACTGAGTTTACTCGATCTAAGTTCGTGCCGTCAATTGTATAATTATGCAGAATTACATGTTTTCGCTTGTTCGTGAATGTTATTACACTGCACTTTTTTACGTTGAGATTAAGGTTCCAACAAAAACACCAGTGGGAAAAGGAATCAAGATCTTCTTGAAGCAAATCACAGTCACTGTTGGTCAAAATAGGCCGATACACCTTTAAATCATCAGCATACAGTAAACATTTTGAGGATTTAAAACAAGATGGTATGTCATTTACGTAAAGGTTGAACAACAAAGGGCCAAGCGTTGAGCCTTGAGGCACCCCTAACGTGATAACAACAGGTTTTGAGGAGCATCCGTTTATGACGACTGTTTGTTTACGTCCACCTAAATAACTTTTTATTAGTTCTAGTAGTGGACCCTGTACCCCATAACCTTTAATTTTGTGTAAAAGAAGACCGTGATCTACACTGTCGAATGCTTTTTCAAAGTCTGTGTATATGCTATCAACTTGAGTTTTATTATTTAACTTCTTGGCAATGTCACATCAACCAGGTTTGTCACAGTGGAGCGTCTCCGAACGAACCCGTGCTGCTCAGTCGCTAAGTGGAGCTTGACATGTTGGTACAGGGCCTCGTGAATCAGCTGTTCAAATATTTTAGATAACACAGACAACAGTGAGATCGGTCTGTAATTACAGACCTTGTAACGGCTGCCCTTTTTGAAGACGGGTGTCACAAAAGCATGTTTCCAGCGGTCCGGATACACTCCTGATTTCAATGCAGTGTTAAATATATCTGCTAGAGGTCTGGCGAGTGCACGGCGACAGTGTTTCAACACCCGGACTGGAATGCAGTCAGGACCAGGTGCTTTATTGTTCACGAGTTTCATGAGACATTCCTCAACCTTCTCAGTAGAGATGACAAAGCCTGACAGGCTATTGTTTCCATAAGCTGGTGCAGTAGGCAACGCCGAATCATCAGTGGTAGAGGCTGGGTTGAACGTTGACCGGAAGAATTCCGAGAAAAGATGACAAGCTGATGCCAAGTTACTTGCTGTTGACGTCCCGTACTCGACTTCAAGTGGAATTCGATGTGCTTTGGTTTTTCGGCGTATGTATCCCCATAGGAGATTAGTATTGTCAGATACACTAGAGTTGATTTTGTCTTTGTACAGCTTGTAAGCAGCACGCAGTTGATTTTTATATTCTGTTCTCTTAACTTGGAGCTCGATTTGATGACATTGCAGCAGGGAGATTTTCCATCGTTTATGGGCTCGATTTTTAGCTTTTAGAGAACGAATTACATCTGAGTTGAACCATGCCGGGTATTTATAGGCATTTACTTTATAGGTGGGGACAGAATCAGCTACAGCCCTGTCCAAAATTTCATAAAACTTATCACACTTGATGTTAACATCTACACTGTTATATACCTGTTGCCAGCCACTTGTACGTAGAGTGTGATTGAGCACGTCCAGGTCAGCTTTGGCCCAGTTAAGCTTGGATTGCGTTTTGTTTCTTCTGTTACTGGCGTTTGCACGCGGAAACGTGACGTCACACGCAATAGCTGAATGATCAGAGGTGACAACTTGTTCAGCGACACAGATATTAATACTGAAGTCAAGGTTACTAACAAAAACTAAATCCAGGAAGTTTTCACCACGGGTTGGATGAGGGTTTATTTGATGTAAATCTAAGTCGCATAACGCGTCAATGAACTCAGCAGATATTTGTGGGTTGGTATTTCCAGAAATGGTCGGTAACATAAGTTCATGGAATTCAGTACAGCGTTTCCAAGAAATGTCCGGCAGGTTAAAATCCCCACATAGAATAACACTGTCACTGGGACGCGAGGAAGCTTGAACTAGTGACGTCAGATGGTACAGCTCCTCCACAAGCTCTGACGAAGGCTTAAGAGGTTCTTCTCGGGTTCTTCGGTCGCACCGTACTCCTCGGGGCAGCGGCGAATCTGACAGGGTTAGTGTGTTGCGCGCTGGAGCGTCTGTCCTAGACGAGGTGTGTCGAAGAACTGTGTTTCTTGGGGACATTCCTTTTGGTACTCATTGGGACACGGTGCCCATGAGTTGGGGCTGCCTATGCCGGCCACTCAAGGCCATGAAAGGCTGGATGGTGTGGTTTGCCTGTGGGGGAAAGCGTGGGACCTGGGTGTACCCAGGTAGAGTTGTTTAGAAGGGGGGGGAGAGTGGGGGAGGTGGATTTCACCTGGTCGGAGTTCATGGGGGGTGGGGGGGGTGAGGGGGGTGAAGCTAGGAGCTTCGGTTTGTGAGGCATGTTCCCTGGATGGGTTGCACGGTGTACCAGGGGAGTACAGGACCTAAGAGGGATCACGTGGGCCCCTTTTGCCATGGGTGGTTAGGCCACCGCGTCCCGTCTCTTCTTGGTGGGGGGAGGGAGCTTTCCTCGAAACGCAACCTGCAGACAGGCCCAAGGCAATCAAATCCATCAGTGTACCGAATCTGTTCCATTGCCATGCCTGGTCGTCATCGGAGGTTCTAAGGGTAGGTCCGGTAGGTTGACGTTGTTTTACATAGGGCCCTAATTATTCATGTTAAGCAAGGTATTATTTATAATAATTGATGGTTAAATGTTTCTGTTACTACACTCGTCACGAGAGAATGACATTTACTTCCCAACAATGGACATGTGGCTTTAAATGCACATCAAAATATTATAATGTCCATTTAATTTCTTATAATCAAATTAAAGACAGAAATAGGCATTGTTTTGATTTAAGAACCAAACATTAATGGTTTGTTAAAGATTATTTATAATTACGGACAGTGTAAACTCGCTTTTGCACAAAACTTAATGAAATCAGCTAGAACTTTGCGTAGGCCTAGACTCCTGGGTCAACAGTGTAGGCATACGCCTACCAATTGCCCTTGATTATCTATTTGTTACTGTAATCATTTTTCACACATGCCTAGATGCCCTACATTAACTAGGCCTACTCCTGGATAAACAAACAACAAACGCCCAGGCCTGGGCCTGCCATGGATGTAGGTTAAAGTCTAGTGGACCTCCGTGCCCAGGCCTAGCATTATGCTCAGTGTATGACAGGAATGCTTTGGTCTAGCATATACCTAGGCGTAGGGATCAATGTAATGGGGAAAGGATATATTGGCAAATGACTTGAGGAAACACATTTTTTATTTTTTATTTTTTATTTGGGCAGGTTCACGGCCCCGGACCCATGAAAGTAATAATTATTTATTACTCCAATGTGGTGGAAATGGCCGCCCCCGTCTGGGCCCGGGAGAGAATAGGCCCAGGGTGACTCTGCCAGTCGTAAGGGTTGACAATACGAGACCTGTCCTGGCCCGGGTTGACCCCCAGCCAGATTGGGCGCGGTCAAACCCAGCCCGGCAGAGCTTGGGGTAGAATAGGCCCAGAGTGACTCTGCTAGTCGTAAGAGGCGACGAAAGGAGACCCTTTCCCTTCCCCCCCCCCCGCACTGTCCCACTGAATATTTCTCCTCTCACATGGCCCTGCCCTCCCTTGCTGGACTCCCCTTATGACGACTCCCGCGATATAGATGGACATGATTCGGAAGACGTCATATGACCTAAGCTGTCGAGTACGTCGTTAAACACCACCAATCAAATTCCAGGCCGCCGCCAACGCTGGCGCCGACCGTTGCGCCTCTGCCGCTTGGGTTGATCTGTGGGCAAACACAAACGTTTCAATTTACGTTACATTCATGGATAGATTCTTGGTACACGAGCAAATGTTACCGTGACCTCCTCTCACATCCATCCGTAAACTAGATAGGCCTACATGTAAGAATAGACATAACACACACCAAAGTGTTGTACTGGGCTATGCTAATAATGGAATAGATAATAAGTTCAAATAACAGTCGTTTGTTATGGAGAAACACATTTTATGTTAGGTAATTGTTTACATACTTTTCGAAGGCTCGGCGCCAGCGACCTGCCGGGACGGACCGGCCACCACCTCCACTACAAAGAACGAGACAAGCGTTAGGCCCGGTTTTTCAATAGTCCGTTAACGAGTCAGTAAAGCTTAATCGATTGATTGGTACAAGTTGGTGTTTTTCAATGGTTGTTTAGTGCTTATCAATTGATTAAAGCATCGTAACGGATCGTTAAAGTTACGGGCGGAATATCGGTTGGTTAGGGCTGTAACAGACTGATTAAAGACTTTCAAGATGGCGACTGGCAAACAGCTGGTAGTTTTTAGTAGGAGGTGGTGGGTCTTGTTTGAAGGTTATGAACTGACATTTCGAAAAACATTACGTAAATATTATGCAGTGATGGCTAATCGTCGAGGTTATGGTGGATTTGCGCTAGGCCTAGGGTAAATTGATTATTTAGATTCATCAACTGATGATGAACTAGAGGAAATGGCACACGAATGTTTAAACCATGCAAGGAGAGAAAGAGTAGTTCGGCAACGTCCTGATCATTTTGCAATACTTGCGAACCAAAGCCATCAATAGCGCCTCTTCAGTGGCGCTAAAATTACTCGCACGCTTCCGTTTCGGCACTTTCTCATTGTTGGACATATTGCACAACAGAATGAATGTAAAAAAAGATAAAAATGTAACAAGTTTGGTTTTGGTTATGCTTCCTTCCGAAAATGTAAATCAACAGGTGGGGTGGGCACCTGACCCAGACATCTAGCGACAGGTGAACAACTTAACGAAACGATACATATTTAAAATATCTTCGTATACACACGAACAAAGTACATAGATGTCTTCCTATATTTGTTTATATTAATATATCGTGCATTCTCATCGATAAACATGTTTAAACGAACCTTTTATGACTTCAATTATGTATAAAAAATATTTTTATCGTTCATGAGTAACCGATTTTTTTGTTCAGCGGTTGGCGAAGAAACCGACTTGTATGCGTACGCGGTGAGTGCACGCGCATTCTTTTCAATAGACTCGGAACAACAAGAGAGGCAAGACTGAATTGCCAGCTGTAACCAATCACATGCTTCGGAAGTGTTCGTTAGCTAACGGAGACTTAAAATCACATTGAAAAACGCAAACTGGATAACCATTGATTAAAACTGTCCGTAAAGCTAATCAATTGATTAGCTGACGAACTGTTTAGCAACTGATTGAAAAACCGGCCCTAAGTACCTTTTAAGAGCGGACCTGAATACTTCCAACTTATTAATATTCGTGACCCTCTTGGGTAAAGCGTTAAAGATTTTGATGCCCAAGAAGTCAGGGCTTTTTTGCGTTAGCTCAAGCTTGCGAGGTTGCACGTGGTAGTTACCTTCAGTCCTGGTATTGTGACTATGAATGTCCCCATTGAGCACTGATTTCTCTGCATTTATTTTTATGTAACTCGACACTTCTAAAATGTACAAGCCTGCCACTGTCAAGACGTTGGGCTGGCGGAATAATTGTCGACAGGACTGCCTCTTTCCAACCTGCTGTAAGATTCTGATCGCTTTTTTTTGCAGGGTGAAAATTTTATTAAAGTTACGGTTTGGGGAAGAGCCCCAAAGAGTTATTCCATACCTAATCAGGGATTCAAAGTATGCATAGTAAGCACACCGGGCTGCCTCGAGAGAAATGTGTTGTCTTATAACCCTTATAGCGTAACAAGCACTGCTCAGCCTTTGGGCTAGTCTGTCGGTGTGAGTTTGCCAGTCCAGGTTGCTTTCAATACAGTGGCCCAGGAATTCCACCGTGTCGCGTTGGAGTAGACGGATGCCGTTCAGCCAAACAGGAAAAACCGTAAGAGACCTCGCAGCTTGGTGGGGATGAATGGACATAATGTGTGTTTTCTTGGCATTCATAACGAGGTCCTTTCTGCTCAGCCAGTTCGAGATGCGGTAAGTGGTTTGATTTGCCGTGATGGTAATCTCGCTTTTTGGCTTCCGTAATGCGATTGTAAAATCGTCAGCAAACATAAGCACGGTTGCCTCGGGTACTGCGGTGGGAAGGTCATTAATGTAAACAATGAACATAATTGGGCTCAACACGGAGCCCTGGAGGACCCCCATGCGAACTTCTTTGTTACTTTGTTACTCGCATCCGAATCGGTCACACCTATATTACTCAGAGCTATCTTCTAAAAAGTGAACCCCAACCAGTGTGTGATACTTGTAATGTGACATTGACTGTCAAACACATAATTTTAGATTGTGCAAAGTATTTAGCCAAACGACAAAGATATAAGTTAAAATCCACACTAATAGGAAACCTGTCAGATAAAACTGACGCAACCGACAACATTATAAAGTTCCTTAAATCAATTAACCTTATAAACAAGATTTAAATAGGGAAAATAGGCACTGATAACCCAGATGTTTTGTGCCTTTAAACCACAAATAATAATAATAATAATAATATAATATATTTTTGTAATAAATTAATTACAATTTAGGCCTACTTTTTGCTTGAAATGTGTAGTAGTGAGGTCATATTATGTAGGTCTGTATAGGTTAAATGAAGTGTTTGCGAATTAATCGAGTATGCACTCGCTCTCCAGCTACTAACACTGGGTTTCGATTTCCTTGTCTTCTTAAATTAGGCCTCTCTTCTTCATTGTCTTCTTCGCTTTCTGATGATGGTGATGCTATCTCTTCGTCTTCATCAGAATCCAAGTCCAAATCCAGTCCAGCAGCAACACATTTGTTATGAAGCACACAGCATGCAGTAACTATTTGTGTTGCCATCTCAGGATGGTAGTGGAGAACTCTGTCTTTTAAGCAGCAACGAAAACGAGCCTTCAGAAGTCCATTACAACGTTCGATTGTTGAACGAACAAGCGTTTGCCGTTCATTAAACAACTCCTCAGGGGAGTTAGGTTCTACTCTGGCAATGGGGATTAACAACCAAGGCTCTAAATTGTAACCACTGTCCCCTAAAAGGAACGAGTTCATATGGTTATTGCCTTCATATTGCCCTTGAAGTGCTCTTTTTAAATTGCATGAGTTCCATATAAACTTAGCACTTGTGCTACCAGGATATAATGCATTTGCAAGTAGTATGTGCATATTAGCATCACATACAAGTTGAACGTTAATGGAATGAAATCCTTTGCGGTTAACGTACATATGTTCGCCATATATTGGGTCATCACTTGGAGGTGGGACTATGGACACATGGGTGCAATCGATGCACCCGAGCACACCTACCGTGACGAGGGAGAAACAAAGATTAATTAACAATTTTTTTATCTAGGGCCTACAACTTCCTGACATACCTATTATACAGAGAACACTGATATAAGCTTTGTAGAATACTAATATTTAATATATAATAATCTATTCACCTGTGTGAAATTCTTTTGTTTAATGACATTTGGCTTAGGCTCCTACCTGGAAAGTTGTAGAGGCGAGCAAATCCCCGCATTACTGCCATCTGTTCTTGAATTTCTGTAGCAAACCGAATATATCGAGCCTTGATATGATTTATTGCAGATGTCACTTCAACAATTGCCCTGCTAACCGACTTTTGACTTATGCCAATATGTAAATCATTCCCAATAGTATCCTGATAGACACTACACTGGGTTAAAGTTGTAGGTTCTTTATTAATGAGCCATTTATTTATTTATTTATTTGAGACGAATGGACACTACAGCATTTTATGTCAATAGGTGTGACCACCAAACAAAACAAATAACAACATTGACAATAACAATACAAATACAATATACAATATCTGCAATACAATTGCTTTGTCATGTAATAAAAATAATCAACAATGTTGTCAACAGTAAAAAGGACAACTAAAAATGTTGAAAACAATAACAATAGAAAAGGCAGCTTAGAATTTTATAGGTAGAAGTCGAAAGAATGAAGCATAAAAAGAGCTATCAATCAATACACAAGTACAAGTGACGTAGGCTAGCCGACATGTTGCTACCTGATTGCGTCCCCTGGTGCACGCTGTGCTGCCAACGTCATACACTCAAGACTAAAGTCAGTGTTGACAACTTATGGTTCTTGTTGCCAACTTCACATTATTACATCTTTCCCCCAGTTCGGGACAGCAGTGTATGAAAAATACCTAGTTTAGAGACAGCGTTCTTTGCCTTGGTAAGCCCTACAGATTGAATAAAATATTGTAACCATAAGCGTAGTTTTTTTAATTAAAATTCGATTATTAGTAATAAAATTAATTATTTAAATAAAACATACTGATTATAATATAAGTCAAATTTTAGAGCATTCAATGTGTAGCGCTTACTAAACCACAGTGCGCTGTTGATTTCGATTTTCTATTTTCAATCTGACCCCATTTCGTGTGATCATCTTCATTTTCATATTTCACCTCTCATCGTCTCGTTTAGCCAAGTTGCAAAAATATGAGACGTTAAGCCCAAATATCAATCAATCAATCGTGTGAAACCAAGGCAAGGCAAGGCCTCAAAATTAACTAAAGAACCGCGCCGCCCCGCACCTCCTTCTACAGCAGTGGGTATACAGACAACGCGCGCCTCGGCTGACAATAGTCAGTCGACGTTAGGCTCTTGAATGAGAAGTACGTGATAGCGACTCGTGAACATGACAGATGCAATTCTGGCGAAACGTCGAGCAATGGGTGACAGACTTCAGTCTGCACCAATATGCTCACACAATCTATTACTGAGCTATGTTGCAACCCGACAGGGCCCGGGGAAGAATAGGCCCAGAGTGACTCTGCTAGTCGTAAGAGGCGACAAAAGGAGACCCTGTCTCTTCCCCCTTCCACTGTCCCATTAAATATTTCTCCCACTTGGCCCTGCCCTCCCTTGCTGGACTCCCGTATGACGACTAACGCGACGTACAATGGATCTGATTCGTATGTGACTTTATTCTTAATCATCATCTCTCTCATCTTCATCATCACCCGCTCATCGTCTCGATTAGCCATTGTTGCAAAATATGAGACGTAAACCCAAATATTCATCCATCCATCCCATCAGAAAAGTCGGTCGCTAAAGCCCATTTCGAATCGCCCAGATTGCGTCAAATCGCCCAATCTGGCAACCCTGATTGTCAGCCGAGGCGCGCGTTCTTGGGCGAGTCTGTATCCCCACTCCTGTAGAAGGTGGAGGTGCGAGGCGATCAACAAACGAGATGTACAAAGAATTTCAATGGCATTGAAGCCAATCCTGATCCCATTTCGTGTGAAACCAAGGCAAACACTACCTTCAGAAAAAAACTTACGCCACCGCATCAGTGCTTTCTTCATTTCATCTATATATTTCATATTTCACCCACTCATCGTCTCGATTAGCCAAGTTGCAAAAAATGAGACGTCAAGCCCAAATATCAATCAATTCTTCATGCAACATATTCAGCAGGCCCTCAAAATTAACAATAGAACCGCGCCGCCCCGCACCACCACCTTCTACAGCAGTGGGGATACAGACCACGCGCGCCTCGGCTGACAATAGTCAGTCGACGTTAGGCTCTTGAATGAGAAGGACGTGATAGGGACTCGTGAACATGCCAGATGCAATTCTGGTAAAACGTGGAGCAATGGGTGACAGACTTCGGTCTGCACCGTCATACTATACTACTCACACTATCTATTACTTAGCCATGTCGCCTCATTGGCGGGGTCACCTCAGAACCCTGCCTATGCTAATAATATTAAATCCCCCATACCAAGACCATTACGCCATTAGACAGAAGACCACTCGACCAGCAGGTTTTCGATCCCTCGAACGTTCTTGTATGTTGTTTTCTGCTATTTCGGCCTCTTCAAGATCGGCAGTCGCATTTATTATCACAACACCCTCCATCTCAAGTCGCAAATAACTGACAACTCGCGACGTTATAGCTCGTGGTTTGAAACGTAAAAAAACTTGCAAGTTAAGTCACCGCCCGTTTCCCAAATTTGTCTCAAGACTACCTTTTGCTGGTTTTCTTGCTACTTGCGAGAATTTGCGACTTTTAACGGGTGGTATGTTGAAACGTGAATTTCAAGACTTGGCCTCCAGCCCTCAAAATAACCATTAGAACCGCGCCGCCCCGCACCTCCGTGCCTCGTCTGACAATATAGATAGTAGTTGTAAAATTACTAGACTATCAAAAGAATAACAAGGTGTAAATAAATTATCCATGGCAGCATTTTCAGACTGTCTACGTCGTTCATAGCAGGCAATCTAGAATTTGAAATTGTGTGTCCTGAACTTGTAAGGAAACAACTTTCAATTCCTGGTGCTCGGTTCTGCGTGCTTTGAATTGCGTGAGTGAACAAGCATCGTCTTTATGAGCAAGGTAACAAAGTTCACTCATTAAATTAAGGTACATTGTAAGTACAGCCATGAACTCATCAAGCTGAATCATTATTTCCTTCTTATTAGCTCGAGACATGTTAACTATGAAAAGTGGACTGTATTATGCATTGTTTAGTACTCACGTAATTGATAGACTAAAGGCGAAATGATGATGAACCAATTACATATCCGGCCCGGAGATTGACCAATGTAAATCAGACGAATCGAAACACAAACCTTTTATCATTACTTCATTTTTAATGATTAAAAACTAGATCTTACCAGAGAAGAAGGAAAAACCACAGCCGTCTGGACGGGACAATCTGCGACAGACTGCTTGTTGCGTGAACTCAAAAACTGGTCATCTATCAAGAAGTTCAGGCCCCCTTAAGTAACACACTTTAAAGCTACTTCGGGGGCAGCACAAACAAAACTTTTTACGGCACAATCGATTGCGTGTGGAATATAGGTACATTTATAAAAGGTGGTGAGGGGGGGGGGGGGGCAGTTACATGGACCCTCAGTCATACATTATAATGTTAGATACATTTATCAGTCAGTCTGTACGACTTACCATACCACAGTGCTATGCTTACTCAAATTTTCGAGATTTTGTTTTAATCTTTATATATTGAAAAATTAAATTTTCTACATTTTTTGACGTAGAGGTATCTTTTGCTCTTAACCCTTTTAAACTGCAGTTGCAGAATTCATTTTTTTCCTTGTATCGGAGGGACGGCAATTGTTGTTTACAATCCCTCCGAATTGACCTTTCGACATGGCGGGGAATTTGACCAAAGCTGCTTCTGAAACACAAAATCACAATGCGTTGTAGCACGTAGAATATCACGCACCCCAAATAATTTTTACACTTTTCTAGTATTGGCACAAAACAGTTAAGACTATCTACATTTTCAATGTAGGTAAGGGTGGTCCCAGAAACCAAAAAATAAAATGAAAACGACAACACAACATTTGTTTAAGGAATATGTGACGAAATATATGATTGAAGAAATAGTAAAGTTTGTTGATGTTTAAGTTGAAATGAGTTCCAGTTGGTTGGTTGGTTAATTGGTTGGTTGGTTGGTTGCAATATTTCAACTAACTTTGACCAATACCTAAGTCAATATTTTCTTGGTCATGCATCCCAAGCAATCAGTTGGGAAAATTTTTAAAGTGTTTTGGATGTGTGCATAGCATATAGCTCTAAAATGTGGAGCACTTCTTGTGCATTGCACAACCATGTAGGACGTACTGTAGATAGCTTTTATAGTTTGTTCATGCACGCAGTGTTCTCGCCCTGTCATTTTTACACGAGAGAATTGTTGGGTAAAGCAAGGAACAAAATCTAACTTGTTTTCAGCATTACTCATAATTAGTGGATCGTAAGTACCAACTATTACTGATATCTCATTTATTGCCTTTATATTTGTTTCCAAATATTTATGAGTATTCGACAATTTCGAGAAACCTATGTACAGCTAGCGTACATAGCGTTTGCATTTTGTATTGCTTCTATGAGTTAACCCTCATCGGTTGTGTTTTCTGCCTGGAAATTGGTTTTCCTCATTAGCCTTTACTGTCTGATGTATCGCTACCATTGTTTCCTGCTAGACATTTTACTGTGTCATCTTGATTATCTGTCACATGATCGTCAGAATCCACTTTTGTGATATCTTTTTTCGTTTACTCTCAGTATCGACTGTATGGACTACCCACTATGTGTGTCCAGTATAAAGGATATGGACCCAGAACACTTCCTCATCCTCTGGATGAACATTGTATTTTTAACAATAACAAGTGGTACTCCTGTTATACTCAGAGCGATCCTTAGCTTCTGGCGCGGACCACCGAATGGGTGCATGCACCAATTCCTTATCCAATTCTCGAAGTTCTATTTGAGTTCTATTTGAACATTTTTTATGATCGTTTTTACATTGCGGTTTGTGCAGTTTTAGGTGTAAGTTGTGTGGTTGGCTATTGATGTGTTCGGCGGGGGGGAAAGGTCATATATGATGTTTTATCTAGGTTAAAGGTAGGATCCAGTGATGGTTTTTTATTTATTTTGATGGAGGAAAGCATCAAAAGTTGAATGCAAAAAACGCGATGCTTGTACGCCGTTTGTAGCACTGTGAATAGGCATTTGACTGTTGAGCGGCAGAGAGCTGTGACGTCATCGGTACCCACCACACTGCTACCCACCGGCCGGCCGGCTGGCTGGCTGTAGTGTGCCGCGCGATACATCTGGTACGTTACTCGCTGTATTTTCAAAGATACACAAGTTAGTGGATTTTGAATTTTGACTGTGCTTTCTTGTTTATATCTAGTGTGTTTTTACTCCTTCACATAATTAAAATAACGACTCTCTGCGTGTTTGGCTGCACTTCTAATAAACCCGGAAAACTTGTTAGTGATAAGACATTCAGTTTCCATAAACTCCTGGATCACGGGCGATCGCCAACTCGTCAAGAAGTGTGGTTGGTAAAAATACACAGAGGGAACTTTATCATGTCCTCTTTTGTTATTGTGTGCTCCGTTTAATTGATCAGAACGCTTTTGAATTAATATCCAGGCTGAGAAACAGAATGGTGTGTTAACCAAAACGTCCAACATAAGTTTATAGAAATCAGCTGTACCTTTCACCAATTTGAATGGTAAGCATATAACTAAAGGTCCACCGTCGGAGGGGGGGGGGAGGGTGCAGGTAAAAAGTGACGTGTGTGGAGGTCGGGGGCCCATATTGTTTGCAAATCATAGTCAAACGTAGAAAAACTATATACTACGACTAACTAATCCGCGCCGGCAAGCGGTGAATGAAAATCATGTCTGGCTGAGCGTATATAGGCCTACAAAAGCCGTCAACAATGCTTTTAGTTATGCGTGGGCTTGAAAAAATTGACATTACAACAGTGTCTAGGTCAGGTGTCACGTGTCAGAAGGGTGGCTGTCAATCAGTAACGCTTATAAGAACCTCTGCCAGTTATGGGTAGTTTCACTGTACAAAACCGCGCCAAATAAACGTGTTTTAGTTATATTTTGAAGACGCTACACAACATTGAAGATTGATGATGATTGATTGATTAATGGGGCTTAACGTCTCATATTTTCGCAACTATGGCCAATCGAGACGATGAGCGGGTGATAATGAAGATGAGAAAGATGATGATGAAGAATAAAGCCAGATCCGAATCAGGTCCATTGTACGTCGCGTGGGTCGTCATACGGGAGTCCAGCAAGGGAGGGGCAGGGCCATGTGGGAGGAGAAATCTTCAGTGGGACAGTGGGGGGGGGGGAGGGGCAGGGTCTCCTTTTGTCGCCTCTTACGACTAGCAGAGTCACTCTTGGCCTATTCTACCCCGGGCCGAGACGGGTCACACAACATTGAAAACGTGAAAAATTAGGGATTGTGGTTTCGTAAGAACTTAACTCTAGATTAGCAAGATTGCAAATTCAAATTTCAAACTAAACCAATTAATTATTAACTGCACATTTAATTGGCTTCCCTAATGTCAACCGTAATGAGCGCAATATTTAAAATTATGCTAAATCCAGATTTTAGTTCTTACGAAACCACAATTCCCTCACTTGCCTCACTTTTGCCATATGCTGTAGCGTACTCAAAATATAACCAAAAAAAAATCTTGAGATAGTTTCAGTCGAACGCTATATGCTAACTTATTTTTATATTTGATTGGTATCGGGGAGGGAGGGGGGGGACTTAACAAACTCCTGCGAGGGGCCCGAATATGAGTTTACGCCACTGCCAATAATGGAAAACACACCTGCCAATTATACGATTTGATTATTTGGGCTTAACGTCTCATATTTTTGCAACGAGGCTAATCGAGACAATGAGTGGGTGATATATGAAGAAGAAATAGGGGGCTGTTTGGAGGGTGGGGCCAATAGGAGGGCGGGGGTGGAAAGGGGAAGGTGGAGGAAAGGGGCTTGGGGTGTGGACTGCACTTCGTCTGACTTCTCCTCCTCGACCAGTCCGGCTAGGGTGGCCCTACCAGAAGCATACGCTTCCGCCGGCATAGCTCTAGGAATCATTAAAGCACGCAAACCTGCCCACCGCGATAAGGTAGCAGTCCATGGGCAGGCCAATTATACGACGTATTTTTGGTATATTGGGAATGTTTTAAAGGGTTGTTTTAAAACTGCACAAAATGTGGATACTGTTATACGAACACAACAATCGACCGAAGCTTCCATATTGAAAGAAGAGATTCACTCGATTCCAGCAATATTGAATTGAAACTTCAATAGGTTGATATAAGGTATCACCCATCTTCACACATCAATGTGATATTACCACTTATTTATTATTTGGTTAATTAGCCATTAATTTCTCTGATACGAAAGTTCAATGTACTATGTAATTTTAAATGTTTTGGGTAAAATATTTAAAATTATCTTTGGGCTTAATTCAGTAAGTTGTACGAGCTTCGTTTGTTTATATAACACACTAATTGTAAGCTATGGTTATACAATTATATTTACATGATAATATGGCCTTAGAAGTTAGCCAGATAGCCTAAATCTAAATTAGTTTCCAGAAATAATATAAATAAATAATGTAAATAAAATAATTGAAATAACTTGAAAACAATGACTTGATATCAGAGAGAGTATAACAAATACGAATATAATATGATTGCAGGCCTACTAAGTGTCGGTAAGCCTAGTGGCCTAGCAGGAAGCCATAACTGTACCCATTCTAAAACCAGGTAAACCCAAAGAAGAACTCTCAAGTTATAGGCCGATATCATTAACAAGTTGTCTGTGCAAATTATTTGAAAGGATGATAAATAGAAGATTGATGTGGTTCCTAGAGAGCAAAAACCTCATTGCACCCGAACAATCTGGTTTCCGACGAGGGCGATCTGTTGTGGACCATCTAGCCCGGCTAGAGAATTACATTCAAAACGCATTTTTATTAAAACAACACGTGGTGGCGATCTTTTTCGATTTAGATAAAGCATACGACACCACGTGGCGACATGGTATTTTAAAAACTCTACATGACTGGGGAATAAGGGGCCATTTGCCCAATTTTATCACACATTTTTTATCCAACAGACAATTCAGAGTCCGAATCGGCAACTTTTTATCCGGACAATTTTATCAAGAAAACGGTGTTCCCCAGGGATCGGTTTTAAGTGTGATATTATTTACAATATCAATCAACAGCATTGTTTCCTACGTTAAAAAACCAGTCAAGTGCTCACTGTTTGTCGATGATTTCGCAATATTTTTTAAAGCCGCCTTTTTAAGTTCGATAGAGCGTCAACTTCAGATGAACATCAGAAGACTAGAAAAATGGGCTGACGAAACAGGCTATAAATTCTCGGTTTTAAAAACAACATGTATTCACTTTAGTCGTCGTCGTGGAATCTGCTCACATCCAAATCTAAAGATGGGAGGTCAAGACCTATTGTTTTCAGAAGTTGCTCGCTTCCTGGGAATGCTTTTTGACACAAAACTTAATTGGAAACCACATCTACAACAACTAAAATCCAAATGCTCAAAGTCTCTTAATATCCTACGAATACTTAGCAATACAACATGGGGGGCAGACCGCACCGTCATGCTCCGGTTATACCGTTCCCTTATTAGGTCAAAACTCGATTTTGCTAGTTTTATATATGCTTCAGCAAGACGCTCATATCTCAAAACCTTGGATACAATACACCACACAGGGATCAGATTGTCAACGGGTGCTTTTAGAACCAGCCCCATCCCCAGTCTGTATTGTGAGTCCGGAGAACCGTCGCTGTCGTCCAGGAGAGACTATCTACTACTTAGCTATGTCGCCTCATTGGCGGGGTCACCTAAGAACCCTGCCCACGACATAATATTAAATCCACCATACCAAGACCGTTACGCCATTAGACAGAAGACCACTCGACCAGCAGGTATTCGATCCCTCGAACTAATGAAATGTCTAGATATTACCCCACCTCTTGTTTTTACCAATTCTTTTGCCGCTGTCCCGCCATGGACGATCAGTATGCCCAAATGCATCACTCAAATGTCAGCATACAAGAAAAGCACTACATCCTGCTTGCAATATCAAGCAATGTTTAATCAAATTCGTTCCCTATACTCCGATCACGAATGCATTTTTACAGATGGGTCGAGAATCGAGGACTCGGCCGGCTGCGCTTTTATTACTGACAATGAAAAGTTTTTATTCCACCTAGACTCACTTTTTAGCATTTTTAACGCGGAACTCTTCGCAATCATGCAAAGTCTTTTATATGCCGTTCGAAGCAAGACATCAAAGTTTTTAATATGCACCGACTCTCTGAGCTCTCTTCAGGCACTTTTAGAAGTATATGCTAGGCACCCATTGATTGTTAAAATTCAAACAATTTTATCGAAACTTTTAGCCAAACGTAAGTCCATAGTTTTTTGTTGGGTTCCTGGTCATGCAGGCATTCTTGGTAACGAGGTGGCAGATCGATGTGCTAAAGACGCCTGTACCACTGACAGCAACGACTGTCAATTAGTTATAACTGCGGACCTGAAAGCGTCCTTTAAATTTAAATCAAAGAAGCTATGGCATAACGAGTGGCAGAGCATACGAAATAACAAACTAAGAGAAATAAAAGACTCTGTAACTCCATGGCTATCCTCCCGGCGCTCGTGTCGCCGCGAGGAAGTTGTTTTAACTCGCATCCGAATCGGTCACACCTATTTTACTCAGAGCTATCTTCTAAAAAGTGAACCCCAACCAGTGTGTGATGCTTGTAATGTTACATTGACTGTCAAACACATCATTATAGATTGTGCAAAGTATTTAGCCGAACGACAAAGATATAAGATAAAATCCACATTAATAGAAAACCTGTCAGATAAAACTGACGCAACCGACAACGTTTTAAAGTTCCTTAAATCAATTAACCTCATAACCAAGATTTAAATAGGAAAAATAGGCACTGATAACCTAGATGTTTTGTGCCTTTAAACCACAAATAATAATGATAATAATAATTTACTTATACTAAATAATACTTATTTCAATAAGCGGTAGCTGGAAAGGAACCGCGGTGACCACCCGATAGACCACTAGGCCTACCGACGTTGATTAGGCCTACACACCTTTGAATCTCATTTTTTAAATAGTATTGTGGAAAATCCTTGTCCCATTACAGCTCTGATTGGGATCATTTTACTCTGCTAAAATACTAAAAGTTTTAAATGACAAATAGTGCTACATTATTTGATATAGCCAAAATGCGCAGGTCATGATCCGCGGCGGCAGCGAACCCCAACGTATCATCTTGTCATCATCTTGTCGGATGGCGTGGACCACGCAAGAAGGAATAACAGTTTTCCCCGAAACTCGTGCAGGAATTCATCCAGTGTAGGCCTATACATTGTTTGTACGCGCGATGCGATTAGTGTCTTGCTTCAAATGTCCCGTTCCCATCTTCACGTAAACAAGCATCGCTTGACGGGTTGCAATCAGTTTGTCGAGTTTCAACACGGTATAGCTCAAAAGGCGTATTTTTTAAATTGTCTCACTTTTGTAGCAACAACTTTTTCGTGATCAGTAAGCTTTGCCTATGCCTTTACATTCGCCGCACTCGCACAAATCACTCCCACTCTACCTACAATATCACTGATTATCATCTTTTCTTTTTTGGACTTTTCCTTCCTTTCAGAATTGCGAGGGTGCTCTTGATACGGAAAAAAGCTTTCGACACATTCAAAACTGTCGATGTACAAACACAAACTGTAGCGAGTAGCGAGTTGTAGACGAATTAAGCCGTCCGACATATGGGCATAGGGAGCGCGGAGCGGTTGGGTAGCGATGACGTGTTTACCCCCACCACCGCTCACTTGCAAGCAAAGCAGCTCCGGCCAGACGCGTGCTAGAAGCGCCTAGTTTTCAACTTTCATTCATACGACTACTTTACATCGAAAGATAAAATAATCCGAAAAACACCCATATTCCCCGGAGCCTACCTTTAAGAGTAAGAATGTTCATATCTAGTCCTGCCTTTACATATTTCATGTCGTTTTCGGCAACATTAAAAACTTCCTCCCACGTGTCTCCTTGAAAGATTATTGCAGTGTCATCGGCAAAACTAATAATGACTCCATTAAGTTTCGTTTTAAATAGGACTAGGCCTAGCTTTGGAGGGTGTCTGAGATTGAATGAAACGGGTTGAATCTTTTTTATACTTAGATCACTTAACATCTTTTATACACTCAGCTCACCCGGAAGATGCATCCATTCGCGAATCGCCTCGGATTGAGTTAATCCAACACTTGATTACGATTGATCCTGTTCACTCGATCGCGTAGCTTGGTTCAGGCTCGCGTAAGTAGGTCCTACCTTTAGAGGGATTTAGAGTCTTCGACATCGGGAATCCTGCCCAGGGACTGCCACCTTATCGTGGTGGGCAGGGCCACCCTAGCCGGACTGGTCGAGGAAGAGAAGTCAGACGAAGTGCAGTCTACACCCCAATCCCCTTTCCCCCCACTGTCCCATTGAATATATATTTTCCCACTTGGCCCTGCCCTCCCTTGCTGGACTCCCGTATGACGACTCACGCGACGTACAATGGATCTGATTCTGATGTGGCTTTATTCTTCATTATCATCTTTCTCATCTTCATTATCACCCGCTCATCGTCTCGATTAGCCATCGTTGCATAAATATGAGACGTTAATCCTCATTAATCAATCAATATTAAGGTCTCGACTACTATCGGCCCTGTAGTGGATGCCTTCAGTGCACTGGCGGCACCCAGGACTGACCCCAAAAACGTCAGTGAGCTGGCTCAACCAGCCATTTCGTGTGGCGGGTAGTTCTTGTCTCGGGCACTCTTGATAACTAGGCATAATAACGAAGGCCAGCTTGGTCTTGACGTAGCTGAAACCTTGTCCAGCTTCACGCGAGTATCGACGCCGTCATCAGCTGTTGCTGCCGTGTCCTGTGGTTATTACCACACTGTGGTCCTTAGAGACGATGGGACGACCTGGGCTTGGGGTAATAATGGAAATGATCAGTTGTGTACCGGGGACAGGGTTAAGAGATCCGCCCCCTCTCGAATGATTAGCCTCGAGTATCAGACTGTCTCCCAGGTCATCGCTGGATGTCGCAACACTGCGATGCCAATTAATAGATTGTGGGATTGCTGAGAAGAATGTTGGAATTGGAAATTTCAGGTATAAGGCAATGACATCACTGCTTCATATTTTCATTTCAAATTAACCAATATTAAATTAAGCTGCACAGTATGTACATACCATAATGACAAATTGAGGTAGGCCTAGAGTAGGCCTAACCTACTTTCAAAAAATGATTGCTTATACCTTTTACTGCAGTTGCAATACGTGGGCTTGAGAATTTCAATTTTGAAGCAGTCCCGAAATACGTATACTTAGACCTGCCCAGGGAGTGCTACCTTATCGTGGTGGGCAGGTTTCTGTGCTTTGTTGATCCCGAGAGCTATGCCGGCGGAAGCGTATGCTTCTGGTAGGGTCACCCTAGCCGGACCGGTCGAGGAGGAGAAGTCAGACGAAATGCAGTCCACACCCTCCCCACTCCCTCTTTCTCCCCCTTCCCCTTCCCTCTCCTCCCTCCTTGCCCCTTTCCTCCAAAATGCCCCCTATTACATTTTCATATTTTACCCACTCATCGTCTCGATTAGCCTAGTTGGCAAAAATATTAGACGTTAAGCCCAAATATCAATCAATAAAACTACGCCTACAGACTTCTCCTCAATGTTGAAGCGTTTTAATATGCCTTCTTGTGGCGACAATGACCGTTTTGCTGCTGGTTGATGAAGTTTGATATTCTAGGAATCATTTGTTGGAATAGGGTCGGTCGAACTACTTCCACCATCACTTGTTGGATTTGGAGAGGTCACACTACTTTGACCTAAATTTACAAACAATTTACAGCTAGTAGGTTTGTGCTTTGAACAAAATTAAATGTATCATTTCCAGCTTCCGGCCGAGGCTTACCTGTCGCTGCTGAACACGGAGAGTTTGATGGGTAGTTATCGGAGTAGGATGGAGATGTTATTCTTATAGTACTACTTATACTGCTAGGCCCCAAGCTACTGGTCAGAGAACTTTCTCCATAGTTCAATAGGTTTAAATAGAAGCCTGGCCTATCGGTACTACTTGCATTTTCCTGGAATGTATAGAAAGTGAATACACCTGTAGCATATGGTAGGTCAACAGGTAGGAACAAAGAAATGACACAATACGGAAAAGAAAAATGCTTATAATTTGTTTGACATTGTGATTATTCCGAAAAAAGGAATGTTATCTCGCAAATATTTGCTTCAAGGCGTAAATTAGTAAAGTACATTTTTACAGTACCTTCACACCTTATCTGTTCTATTCAAGATTAAGATGTGTTTATAGTTTACATGGGGTTACACAAATAGGTTTAGCCCCACTTGTCAATCATGAATCAATCAATCAACCAAGTACAGGTCGCATTCCTGACTCTAGAACAACACACATGTATTTCATGTAATATGTACCTCTGAATGTATGTTGTTACCAACAGTTAAATGACTTGCAGTCAATTCAGCACAGTGTATTACATCATTGATTCTAGCTTCAAATAATTCGTTCTTATATCCGACACCCCCATTAGTTACTTAGCTATCAAGAAAGAGTCCGTGCTCACAATAACACGCTTGCAAATACTGGTGTCTGTGGGACACCGTCTTGTTCAAATTGTTGGCGTTTATGTTATATAGGCTATATATATATATATATATATATATATATATATGTACATATATATAAATGACAAACAAGACGGGTTATTCTGCCACGTCGTTGAAACTTACTTGGCATGTCGTCGTTTGCATGTTTGACAGGGCATGCTTGGCATGTTTGACAGGGTCCATACAGACCCAGAAACGTAGACATGTCGACTCAAAGGTCTCAAAATAATCAATAAGAATGAGGATAGATTAATAAATAATTAAATAAAATAAATAAATTCTCATTAAGGGTTAACAGAAAGTCTACCATATCTTTACCGTTAACGTTTCTTATGTGGGCGACCCGTCTCGGCTCGGGGTAGAATAGGCCCAGAGTGGCTCTGCTAGTCGTAAGAGGCGACAAAAGGAGACCCTGTCCCACTTTATATTTCTCCTCCCACTTCGTCCTGCCCTCCCTTGCTGGACTATTATTAATTATATTTATAATAATTTATGTATATAATAAAAATAAATTATTATATATAATACAAATAATATATATATATATATATATCTATATATATAAAATTTATAATATTAATAATTATTAATATTAATTTAAGTGATAAGTGCCCTATGGGGTTTATCATCACATTTTCCGGTATCAAACCATACTCTATTCATGCGTCCTCCAAATTTAATTATCACCGATCTCTTGCTCATGATAAACCCGGTATTTGATAAACCAAAACCGAACACGGATTACGACACAGAACAAACAAACCATACCAAACAAATACCAAACCACACCAAAGCAACAGGCGTGACGCTGACGAGGACGTATGATGATTAATCTTCGACTTAGAAATGTTTTGTTCGATATCGCGATATTTCCGATATGGTGAGACGATATCGAAAATAACATCAGTTTGCTGACGATATCGATATCATATCGAATAATTGATATCGTTGGCCACTTCTAATAAAAACCTACTCGGTCTCCTGAACCGGAAGTAACCTGGTGCCGCACGCAACGTTTCTGTTGAATTACTTATGAACATGAAATATGTGATGAAATGTATTCATTTTACATCACTATAACAATAATTACATAATACAATTACATAATATTAGAGTAATCTTTTCGTAATGAGGCTTAGGCCTAAATTATGATTTTACAGCCCGAATCCTGTTTTTTTTCCTCTCCACTCAAAACCAGAAGTAGGTACCTATGCGGGTACTACATACTCGCACATCCTTAACGTTTAAGGGAAGTCTCACTGTAAAAATCGCGCCAAATTAACGTTTTTAATTTATATTCTGAGAACACTACACAATATTGGAAAAGTGATGATTAAGCCAAACTTGGTTTCGTAAGAGCTACAATCTGGATTAACAAAATTTCAAATATTTCTAGCATTACTGTTGTTATGCAGGAAGGCCAAGTCCGGACGCGACTTGATTCTATTGGTAGTCAGGTTTGTCCACGGGTCATCCTCAGGGTCAAGCAATATTAGCGAGTTGGCGGCCGTGAACTCCTCAACCAGTTGTCCGACTTTGGTTGTGCTGGTGTAGTTCCAATCTTTGTTTGGCGCATTTAAGTCTCCGAGGATGATTGTCTTGTGGGTGATGAGCAGAGTCTCGAACGCCTCAGGTATATTATTGGGCGGGTTGTAAATCATGTAGATTGTGGTCTCTTTGCCTTCCATCCAAACCTCGATGCCTGCCCAGGGACTGCCACCTTATCGTGGTGGGCAGGTTTGCGTGCTTTGTTGATCCCGAGAGCTATGCCGGCGGAAGCGTATGCTTCTGGTAGGGCCACCCAAGCCGGACTGGTCGAGGAGGAGAAGTCAGACGAAGTGCAGTCCACACCCCAATCCCCTTTCCCCCCCACTGTCCCATTGAATATTTCTCCTCCCACTTGGCCCTGCCCTCCCTTGCTGGACTCCCGTATGACGACTCACGCGCCGTACAATGGATCTGATTCGGATGTGGCTTTATTCTTCACTATCATCTTTCTCATCTTCATTATCACCCGCTCATCGTCTCGATTAGCCATCGTTGCATAAATATGAGACGTTAAGCCCCATTAATCAATCAATGGATCTGATTCGGATGTGGCTTTATTCTTCATTATCATCTTTCTCATCTTCATTATCACCCGCTCATCGTCTCGATTAGCCATCGTTGCATAAATATGAGACGTTAAGCCCCATTAATCAATCATCAATTAATCAATCAAACCTCGATGCAGGCAATCGCGATCAAGTCTGTCTGCTCCCCCATCGTGTGGACCACCTTAAAATGGGACACAAGGCTCATCCCGTCGTGTAAGGTCGAGGAGAAGTCACACGAAGTGCAGCCTAGGGCCCTAGGCCTACATCCGCCCTTTCCCTCCCGTTTCACTTTCCTCCAAACGTCTTCACCTGGGCTATCACCCATTCATCGTCTCGATTAGCAAAGTTGCAAAAAGATGGGACGTTAAGCCCAAATATCTATCTCCTCTGAAAGGTGAGCAAAGGGCCTACGTCGGTAAACAGTAAACACAAAATGATCAAAGAACGAACACCGAAGGTCTGGCCTACGCCTCTGTACTTTTAGGTTATGTTCAACCACGGACGGAAAGGGGCGAGTCCGCGTGACCGTCGAAGGCGCCAAATTAGTTCGAATTCGTCTAGACTCACGCGGCCGATTAGATTGAAATAGGTAGGACCTATTGAAACAGATAAGGATGCGTGCTAGGCCTAGGTCTAGTTGCGTGTGCTGCGATGCTAAAACAATTTGTTGCATGACCCAAACTTCGTTTCGTATTTTGCTTTGACGTTTCCATGTCATAAAATACAAGTATTTGAAGAATGTAAATAATAGATTTTACTTACCCGTCTTAAATATTTCAGCTTTTTTGTCGGCCTCTAGTTTCCTGGCATTTTTTTTTGATATTGACATAGCACGTTTTCAGGAAATACGTGGTTCGGAACGTCTTCCCGCACTTCGCGTTGAAGTCCGCCGCTACCAGCTCCCATGTCATCTCCTTTTCTTTTGATGTGACGGCATCTGTCTTCTTGGACTCTAATATCTTTACGTACGTATGCACAATGTTGAGGAGAAATAATTTCTCCTCGCTATAATTTGCGCTGCGTACAAATTTATTTGCAGACATTTCAAAAGGTGCGAATTGCAATACACGTAGTAGTAGTATACACCTTATAAATGGCGCGATAAACAAAACACCCAGCCTTTTTGATATTTGATAATAGCGTAGCCTGTGGTTGAAAATTTCTATTGACCAATCAGAAATCGACGATTTGCATGATCCGCGGACTAGTTGGTCGACGGATTACGACAACTTGGTGAAACCGGGCCTAAGTATTCTAAAAACCCAGCTGCAACAAACCTACGGAAGCTCTGACATGTCCTTGCATGCAAGCTTAATAACTTCTAGATGGTTGTGTACGAATCATCCGAGCCTCTGAACTAAGTAATGCAAATGTATGCTAATACAGACTAATATTCAAGTCTATTTTAGAGCAGATAGTCCATAGTGTTTCTCTGTCTGCTAGAATGTCGTCGCAATTGCAAAGAAAGTCTTGTTGTTATGTTATTGCTTGTAAAATTCTTCAACTTATATGTCGTCGTGTGAGTACTTATTTCGTCCATATCCACTTTTCACTTTTTTTGAGTTGTTATGGTAGTGCATATTGTCAATGCGTTTTTAATCCATTTCCGCAATCTCTGGGTGAAATTTTCTATTACTGACGATTATCTCGGTACTTGTTTGATCCATATCCACGAGGTTGGAATAAATGTCAGTGCTTATTTGAGCCATATCCACTTGCCGCGAGAGAAACATTCTATAGCCAATCAGAAGCGCGGGATTGATCGGCCGCCCGCTACGAACAGTAGCGATGGCATTCAGTGGATTTTCCATTCTTGTGTTCTTCGTTGTGAGCTTGTCGACAGCCAATTTGGCAAGGTGCTTATCATCCCAATATCTGATGTCATCTCCAGCACCGAACTTGCCCACGGAACTGGATTTCAGGTAACGAGTTTGTCTTTTTAATATTTCTAGGCCTAGGCTCCGTATATTGTTCATAAACAAACCTTATATTAACCCTAGATATAGGACTTATGCCTACTGACTGGCCTGACCAGTGCCCGAAGTGGAAATATAAAGTTGGCGGGATGAACAGTAGTATGGGCAGTCATGCAAAAACTATTATGCCTGCACACGTAAAAACTCCGTGGCGGAGTGGGGGGGGGAGGTCCGTAATCATCGTCAAATAGTTAATTTGAAGGAGAATACGGGCACAATATTAACATGTTTTATTTTAATTGTACTTACGGAAATGTGATTAAATTCTAATATAATAGTCCTATAAATATAAAACTACTATACTCATCAGTTGTTGCCCGGACTGCGGGAGGGATTGCAAGTGGGCTGAGTATGTATCGGCAATCCGTTCTGAGAGTAGCGATCATTGCTGGGTGGAGGGGGGGTGCACAACGTCTCATCCACGTGTTATAAATACCCAATCGAAGAATGAGAGAAGCTCTTTTTTTGGATTGATTTACTAATGGGGCTTAACGTCTCATATTTGTGCAACAATGGCTAATCGAGACGATGAGCGGGTGTTAACAATAAGCTTGGGGGATGATAATAAGTCTTGTTGTAAATTAAATTAGATAGGCCCTACCTAATGTACACTTAGCTATTATCACAGTGATAGCAATCACTTTTAATTACGTTTTACGTTAACCTAGAAAGGCACCAGACAAACCTCTAGTCTTATACGTATTTCATTGCTTTCTAGGATTTTAGATTCTGACTACGAGGACGATGGAGCAAATGACGACTCAGACGCTAATTCATATGCCCCCAAGTCTAGCTCTGCATGTTTAGCAGGCATGTAAGTATTTTAAAATAAGAAGGAAACAATTTTTACCCCATTTTAATGTACGTCTAACCAAAAGAATAGGTCTAGATCGTCTTTGTATTCTCGTGACGTCACGCCTATTGTTGGCAACCATCATCTCGTAAATTAAGGATTGCAGTTCCCACACATAGCGGCCATCTTCCCGTAAACCAAGTGATTGTTGTAGACAAAGAAATGGAAATATTGTATACAATGCAATGTAGGGCCTACTAAGACCCAGTATCGTGAAATATTTATTAGACTTCTAACGTGTTTTCACCATGGCAACCATCAATAAGAAGCCTGGATGATATGAAAAAACATGTTAGTAGCTTTACCAAATATTTCATGTGTGTGTAACTGGAGCTTAGATCGAGCTAGGCCTACGAGGTGCGATTAGAGTGGGCCTAGCAAACAGCACTGTACAATCTAGATCTAGTACTACACGTACGTGGTTCGTTGATTCTAAGCAGACGGTCTAGGGTTCGATTCTGTATTCGGGATGGTGCTATTTTTTAAACTTCCGTTTTGCTTTTGCCTTGATCCTATATAGATCTATAGCAATTTGGCCTCTTTCTTACACTTGACAATCATGCTATCGTGTTTCTAGATGATTCTGTATTATAATATGACTATTGTATTTTATGCCTTTTTAGCGTTTTCGATTCTGATGAAGAAAACCAAGATGATTCAGATAGAGATGTGGATTATCTTCCAAATTCTAGCTCTTCATCTGAAAATAATGATGAATGTCATTCAAATGAGAGTGATTTGGAGCTCACTCCCACCATGAACCGGACAGAGCCAGAAATGGAATCTGAACCGGCCACATCTGACGTGTTAGTATTATAATATCAGTTAAAGAATGGTAGTTCTAGTTTCCCTATTTTAAACTAAACACCACGATAGTCATAACATGGTATCAAAAACTCAAACAGTTTTATCTGTGTATACTGTATAGCTAGAACCCCATGAAAGTGGGTTTATTTTTTCCCAAATGTTGTTTAAAAATCTACAAATTTGATGTTTAGCGATGTTTTTATTTTTAGCTGTTTATAGTCGAATGATACAATGTACTATACAATCTACGAACTACGAGCGCTAGGCCTACTGCACACGGTTAGATCAAAGTAAAACGTGTTGGCGACATAAATATTCTTATCCCCGCTATGGAAAAAATGGTCAAAAATTTATTTCATTTCAAACGAAATACTTTTTGTGCAAGTTTCGGACAAATTTTCACTGTTTAAAGGCAGACGGCAGTTTTGCAAAATTTCGTGGTTATTTCGCGTAAACGTAAGATTTTACTTATTGCGGTGTTATAATGGCAATTTCGCGTTTTAATTTTTATATTTTTCGACTCATCTCGCCATAAAACGCCGACATTTTATCAAATAAAGCAATATTGACAACAATGATACGATTTCGCGATCGCCAATTTTACCGCCAATCCCAGCCTCCCACTCAACCTTTTCTATTATACTAGGTATTCTTTTAAGAAATACTAAGTTATGTATTTTTTTTTTTACAAAATAAGGACAAACTTTGATGATGTTTACTAAGTACTATGTTCTAAATTCAGGAAATCAAGAAAAAGAAAACGCTGTCCTCAGAAGTGGAAACGGAATGCTGCCAAAGCTGGTAGAGAAGGAGGTAAACCATACACAGACATGAAAGGACAATGCCACAAGGAAAGGGTGTGCAACAGCACTTGTTCAAGGTGCTGCACCTTTAAGTGCGGGTCCAATATTTGTGAAGAAGACAGGGAGAAGATTTTTTCCCGATACTGGAAGCTTAGCGACGAGAAAAAGTTGCATTTTTATGCAAAATTTGTAGAAATGCATGGGGCTAAACGTAAGCGTACACAGGGTAATAGTGTAAAGAAGCAGTCATTTACTTATTACTTCGAAGTTGCCGGAATTCGAATCAAAGTATGTCGCGAGTTCAATACTTCCACATTGGATATTAATAAAGCAAGAGTTTATTACTTCTTCAAGAACAACTTTAACATTCAAACTGGAATAGCTCAGACTCCGACAAAGGGAAAGCATACAAAAAACTCAACACCTGTAGACGTTGTTACAGGCATAGAAAATCATATAAAATCAATCCCAACAGTTGAGTCACATTATTGTCGCGCCACTTCTAGTAAGTTGTATCTTCCTCAAAATCTATCTATTACCAAAATGTATGAGATGTATCTTGTTAGTGACCATGTAATTGAAAACAAGCCAGTTAAGTTAAGTATGTACCGTGAAATATTTAACACCAAGTTTAATTTAAGCTTTCACACTCCTAAGAAAGATAGATGTGATATTTGTGAAGCCTACAAACAGTTAAAAGATCCTGGAGAAGATGAACAAATTGCATTTGAAGTGCACACTCGTAAAGCAATTGCAGGGAAAGCTGAAAGAGATGTTGATAGAGCAATATACACCAAAAACCGTATGGGTGGAGATACTCTTGTACTTGCATTTGACATGCAAAATGTTTTTGCACTGCCCAAGGCTGAAATTTCCAATTTCTTTTATAAGAGAAAATTCACTTGCTACAACTTGACTGCCCACTGCAATATGGATGGAGTGACATACTGCGCTTTCTGGCACGAGGCGATCTCGGGACGATCAGGAAACCATATTGCAAGTGCGCTATTGAAAATTTTATATGCGGTGTATGCTGAACACCCGCAATTAAAAAAGATGATATTGTGGTCTGACTCGTGTGTCCCACAAAACAGGAACTCAGTCATGACCACCGCAATCAAACATTTTTTGTTTGATGATAACGTAAATGTTCAAGTCATCGAACAAAAATACTCCGAACCTGGCCATGGATTAATCCAGGAGATCGACGCTGTGCACAGTAAGATTGAAAAGGGGCTTCGAAGATTGGAGATTTTCAGTCCTGTAGGCCTGCTACGCAACTTAATCCAGTTGCGACCAGGAAAAGCTCCTCTGAAGATCATACAGCTCAAATCGCAAGATTTCATGAATTTCCAATTGATATCTTCCAAATTCATGTATAGTCTTGTACCTTACACAAAAGTCAAACATCTCATTTATGATGCCGCACACCCTATGCACGTAGGGTTCCGTTTGAACTTTAATGATGAGTTGACGAACATTCGACTAGCTCGTTATTCTATTCCACGAGAAAACAAAAAAAAATCTCCTCAAGCCAACCTTCAGGATAGCGATTTGTTTCAAAAAGTTTCTGTACTTAATGTCCTTGTCAAACTAGCCCCAGAAAAAATCAAGGACCTTCAGTCCATGTACAAGTTTATGCCAGCAATCGACAGTGCTTTTTACAAAGCAATTTTCAAAAAGTAAGTGACCTTCCGTGTATGATTAGAACACTAGTCAACGGAATCCCTTCATCTTGAGTCCTTTTATCCATTCAAAAATGTACACTAGGTTTAGTCAATGTAGTAGTTTCAGTAGAAGCTTAATATTAGTTTAAGGCACAATTTCACCAAACCTGTAGTCCCAAGTTAACCGTCGTAGATTTTCTCCGTAAAAACATGACGTTTGGTGAAAGACCCATATTAACCCATATTATAATGGCATCTAAAATATATAGGTTTAAATACCCAACTTCCTGTCTGAATCATATAATTACTTTTAAGTTCATTTTTTCATTTGGAGTTGTATGTGTTATATATTTTAATCCTTATAACCTTTGGAATTTTGTGAGGACTTGTGCTTGTGATAACGTGTATTTAAGTTAAAACTTTGATATCGTTTTATTAATAAAAACAAATTTGTAATCAGATCATTAATATAATTTCTTGTGTAGTTTTTTGCTATGTAATATTTTAATATTACATTGCAAGCAATTAAACCCAGTCGAGGTAGTTCCTTCTCCTCGTGGTGACCGGTGCCTGCAACAAGGGTCTTGGGTATAATAATATCTCACTCATAATTTCTGGCTCTTTTTTCCTTTGCTGATGCCTAAATGGCACCCTAACCCCTACCCCTGTCGCATCCTATCCTTTTCACTGACAGACTGTTATGCGACGTGTGCTCATAGTTTCTGAGCCAGGTCAATTTTGTAGCTGCACAGGTCCACCACTGGCCCTTCCTCGTGGTGTGGGTTCCTCCCACTTTCTTTATTCTAAACGTGTCCCAGTAAAATCCTAGGAATTTCCATAGTGTCCATCGCCTACGCTAAAATGAAAATAACTTTGTTTCCAAGAAGTGCCTTGTAAAGGAACCTAATCAATCGCCTAACGATAACAACATCTTTATCAGTGTACACTGTAATTATAACTAATGATTTGGTCTTTGTTTGCATTTTAAGGCATATTTATATATATTTTTTTTTTTTTTTTTTTTTTTTTAATAATTTATATGCTTACATATTAATAAATTGATCAAAAAATTATTTTTATGCCAAAACAAGTTCCCTGTACCTCTTAGTCATCAAATATATAAATTATTATCCAAGGTACACCTAATACGATCATAATAAGAATAAAGTGGATATGGACGAAATAAGCACCAAACATTTATTCATTTTTGTCAGGAGCTGTAGTCCATATCCAACAATGAGTGCCCTGTTCTGGGGGAAATACAAAAGCAAAATGTTTTGTTTATATGAAAATACTTATACTGTATCCATACTTAAACAATAGAATTCAAAAATGGGGGATGCCTTGTAACAGATAAAAGTACTAGCAGTTTTACATTCAAACCCCGTTTTCTCCGTCTGCGAAAAAGCGGATATGGACGAAATAAGTACTCACACGACGATGTGTCGGTCGCAGGAAGCCATGAAACACAAAATTGTGTGTCGAAAATGATTGAAAATAGGTGATTAGTGATAAGTGAAATTCAAATCTGTTACCTCGAGGATTAGTAATTTTTGAAAAATTATAACCATCCCTAATAGTACCGGTATGTAAATTTGTCTTATATAATAGTCCCTGTGAAGTTTGTAAAATTCTAATGGTACTGCTCAACACACTTGGTGGAGATGTGTAATCTCGTGGCTGAGCTAGAGCTGGTTCACTTGTAAACGTTGAATCTGAATCCATTATTAAAGAGGGATCTCTTTGCAGTGTCACATCTTATTGTTCTTGTATGCTCTCTTGCACTCTCTTGCTCTCTTGCTTTTGAGGACACGGCTGCAGCTAGACTGGCCTTTTCCCAGCCACGTCCCCAAAACAATTTGGAAGCTAGCTAGTGCCATATATCGTAAAGATATTAGCACCTGTGTGTGGACTGGTAACGTATGTGATCGAGCCGTAGCCCTGCCCAACACTGGCTCGAGCTCGTCACACAGTTCTATGATACGTGACGAGGAAACTGGTAGTTTCTCATCAGATCGTTGTCCGGGAGATTTAAAGGATCGAGCCTGTTCCTAAAAACTCACCGTGGCCTTTCTACATGCTCATCAACTTCTTCAAAGCAAACGCAAGGCCCGTCTGGGCCCGGGGAAGAATACCCCAGCGTGACTCTGTAGTCGTAAGTGGTGACGGAAGGAGACCCTGTCCCTCCCCCCCCCCCTTCACTGTCCCACTGAATATTTCTCCTCCCACTTGGCCCTGCCCTCCCTTGCTGGACTCCCGTATGACGACTCACAAGACGTACAATGGATCTGATTCGGATGTGGCTTTATTGTTCATCATCATTTTTCTCATCTTCATTATCACCCGCTCATCGTTTCGATTAGCCATTGTTGCAAAAATATGAGACGTTAAGCCCCATTAATCAATCAATCTTAACGAGGCCCGGCTTAAGCTAGGCCCTAGCCATTGATTGTATGAATGAAAGCAGAATCTACTTACCGCCTTGATGGATCGCGATATTGGGGCTACAGCATTGACCGACTCTACCACCATTTCCCACGCACGGTACTTGGGTGCCTTTGTCAGAGTAGCACAGAACTCTCCATTTATAGTGGCACTTCGTAGCTGTACCTCACGCACAAGCACTTATTTCTCTTCTTCAGTAAAATTTATAGAACGGGCTGCCATGGCTCTAGCTTCAGCCATTTTGAAAATAATTGTGTTCCCGCAATCGCCGTGATGACGTCACACATTATTATTATTTTGGCGACCTGTGATTGGCTGTCGACTTCGATTCAGGTAGCATGGACTTTACATTATAACCCTATGTTAACACTTGTACTGGATAAGGTTTGACCCTTAGAGTTACCCCGGGGTCAAATTGACCTGGGGTTAGCGAGAGTTAAAGAAATGTACAGGAATGAGGCCCCTGTAGAGCAAATGTGGCCTAGGCCAGGCCTGCCTTCTAGCTCAGAGATTTAAAATTTTAGTTACAAGTAGTCTAGGACCTAGGCCTACGCCGTATCAGTAATCACATGTGGAGTTGACAGTTACCCATTTCACAAGTACCAGCTGCCAGTGTAGAAATTGGCCTACCATGTAGTTCTAACGAAGGCACTGGTTTGAAACAAGGATAAGAGAAGCCAAGCCAATCCACTTTTCCCGTTATTACGAGTTGATTGCAAATTGATTACAAATAATTATGATGCCAGTTATGTAAATTAATAGCTACACGTTGTAGACATTAACATAGTAGAGTCAAATATTATTCACTCATAGAAACTGATTCATCTACCAGATGTTTATTATATTTCGTTAATGTTGCCCAGTTGTGCTCTTAAAAACCAAAAATATTGTAACGGGAATAGGATGACATGGCAAATTACTTGAATACACATATTCTTTGTTATTATTTTTTTTACATTCTTTTCGGTGGAGAAGATGGGTGGGGGAAGTTGACTGCGCTCCTCCCCCCATATAAAGTGTAATTGTTGACTTGTGCTATTGTCACATGGTGGTTCACACTTGGATTGTGCTGCCGTCTCCACCGCAGCCCCGTCCACCGGCGACGCCGAGCAGCGCGATCTTCGCTTATATTTTCCTTGTCTCCTTCCATAGTTTATCTGTTCCAAGGAAAATATTGTACTACATTGAGTATATAATATTAAAATAGTATATTATATGATTTAATTTAGTCGTTCTACGTACTGAAGTATGTGAACAGTGGACAAGTACTTCCTTCTGGATTTTCAGATTACACAAATACTGTTCGAGGAGGAGAAGTCAGACGAAGTGCAGTCCACACCCCAATCCCCTTTCCTCCCCTTTCTCTTTTCCTCACGCGCCCTCCTACTTGCCCCTTTCCTCCAAAGAGACCCCAATTTCATCTTCATTATCACCCACTCATTGTCTCGATTAGCCTCGTTGCAAAAATATGAGACGTTAAGCCCAAATAATAAAAATTATTTCGTTTTCATTCTTCGTGCTCTTCCACTGATCGATTGGTCGAAATTACGTCGATTTTTATCATTTGAATCTCGAACAAATATCAATGACGTCCTCTATGACGTAGGGTCTTAAGTTAGGACAACTCTAGGACATATTTAAGACTTTCTGTGAATATGGCTTAGGACTGTACTAGGGTTTATCTTATTTTTGTCTTGTACCGGGCCTAACTTAGGCCTTTTTCTCTATTTTTTTTATTTATTCATACACAACCAGTTACACGGCACCACCGAAACACAAGCTTATATGTGCCAAATCCCATTTACAATTTAACTTACTTACATACAATTTTACTTATTATCAGGCCAAGGATCCTACATCTAAGGGCTTATCCTTGCCTGCAATCATACCTCTAGCCTTATCTAGTCACCTTTACTACTTTCTTGCCTCTTTTCATAGTTTCGTTAATCATTTCGACCTTCCGTATCAGCAATATCTTGTCGCAAATTGTCGCAGCGACAATTTGTTGGCTCAAAAAGATGAACAATATTTTCATTGTACAGCTCCATGAGAAGGCATCTCCAGCGACTCTTTAATATTCCATTACAACGCTCCACGATACTCCGTGCCCGCATTTGGTGGCTGTTGTATTCCTTTGGGCATCAGTGTTTGCAACTGCCAGTGGAGTAAAGAGCCACGGCTCTAAAGGATAACCACTATCACCTGTAATTTAACTTGTTTTAGTCCCTGTCTGGGGGGGGGGGGGGGGGGGGGTTAAAAACTGTTCATATGCGTAAATATGGTGTGGATAAGGTTCTTGAATCATTGGCTTAAATCCTCATCAAATAATTGGCATGGCTAAAGATGGGAGGTCAAGACCTATTGTTTTCAGAAGTTGCTCGCCTCCTAGGAATGCTTTTTGACACAAAACTTAATTGGAAACCACATCTTCAACAACTTAAATCCAAATGCTCAAAGTCTCTTAATATCCTACAAATACACAGCAATACAACCTGGGGGCAGACCGCACTGTCATGCTCCGGTTATACCGTTCCCTTATTAGGTCAAAACTTGATATTTTGCACTCAAATTATGGGGGTGGTAATTAAAATATAACTTTTTATCCTCATCTTCAAGCTGAATTGGTTCCCCTCGGAGGAGCGAATGAAGCCGGAGCTGAGGCCGGCCTGACCTCAAGCTCAGCTGCGGTAGAGCTCAACGTGACAGCGTCGGAGTCAAACTCGCCCTCCACACCTAGAAGTAGGTATGGCTTTGCCAAATCTAGGCGTAGATCTTCTGGAGGATCAGACACAGACGTTCCACCACCGGTTGCCACTCGGTGCTGCATTGGACATTGACAAACCACAGATGATGTCTTTGGTGGGGAAAATAAAGGTGGTGTGGCTGGTTTCAAGGTGGTAAACGGAATATTAGGACTAGCACCACTTGTATTTAGTGAGTGTAAAGAGTTGTCGCACTGGTTTGAGTCAGTTGACGATTGGTCAGAATCTCGTACAATATCGTAAGTTCTGGAATGAGATTTTTCGTGGTTACACTATTTCGTAACCTCATGTGTTTCTAATTCTCCAAATCAGACAGATCACTGGATAACACCGTTTATTTGTCATTGTTTTGTAGTATTTTACATTTTTCAATAGCTCCCACCATTGTACCTAGACAGACATTGAATAGGTTACTTTAAAATAGAAGTTCCAATTATACGACATTTATGGCCTTGCTCCAGTAAGGCCTATCTGCTTATGTGAAAGTTTTCAGACTGTGAAAACTGTAGACTTGTGCCCCAGCTACATCTGAAAAGATCCACCCAGCTCCAAAACATTACTAAATCATACTTACTTGATAGGCAACGAACCAGAACTGGGCAGCAAGACCAGTCGCTGTCCGGCTTCCATATTTGACGTGTGGCCTTCCACCGTTTTGTATCTGAACAATTGGGCCAGAATGTGTGAGTTCTGTTTTTTGTCAACCATGTCTGAGGGACCCACATTTAGTGGGCGTTCTCCCTCGGTATGACATTGGACTACACAATAGTCTCTAAAATGTCAAAATATATAAAAATATATCAAATATCCTTGCTTTTAAATTAATATATAAGTATGAATATGTAAGTATGAATAATACGGGTGTGCAGATGTATTGATTTTGTCACATATCCCTGCCCAGGGACTGCCACCTTATCGTGGTGGGCAGGTTTGCGTGCTTTGTTGATCCCGAGAGCTATGCCGGCGGAAGCGTATGCTTCTGGTAGGGCCACCCAAGCCGGACTGGTCGAGGAGGAGAAGTCAGACGAAGTGCAGTCCACACCCCAATCCCCTTTCCCCCCCACTGTCCCATTGAATATTTCTCCTCCCACTTGGCCCTGCCGTCCCTTGCTGGACTCCCGTATGACGACTCACGCGACGTGCAATGGATCTGATTCGGATGTGGCTTTATTCTTCATTATCATCTTTCTCATCTTCATTATCACCCGCTCATTGTCTCGATTAGCCATCGTTGCATAAATATGAGACGTTAAGCCCCATATATCAATCATCTTGTCACATATCAACCAAGGTGTACCAATGTCAACCTGAAAGTCCAGGATAATTTCATATGTAAACTAGGCAGTAAGAGTATTGTAAGGGTACGCACGGCAACCATGGCTAAAACACGCCGCAGCCTCGCTCCTACCGGCGGTGGGGGGAGAGGGAGGGTCGCGGGTGCCAGCCCTCTGTCTCGGGGGTTGTTGGGCAGTACAATTGGGGCCAGGGCGAGGTTAGGATACTGCGCGCTGTCCGCCAATCTTGCTTTCGCCGCCCATTTATTTTAATAAACCTTTACTAATTAATATTGTGTTTTCGTGATAAGCCGGGCCACCTACCCCGTAGAACCCTCTCTTATACTAATAGGAAGACCCGCTCAGTCGGGTCCTCACAGTATAACGGTGTATTCTCGTTAAGTGATGTGTTTTGTAATAACGAGGATGCTGACACAGTCATAATGAATGGAGACGACAAAGTATTTTTAGTATTTTTTTTTTGTATTTATCGTTAATATTGGGTATTTAGCTGCCAAGTACAGTGGGATCACACCGGATGTTAGGCGCCAGTAATCTGCGATTTCATAACGCTTCAACGGTAGCAGGAGACACAAGTCTGAGCATCAATTACACCTGAGGGAGCAACGAGGCCACAGATATGAATCAACATCTCCGAGAGCATGGTCAAGCGAGGAAGGGAGGTTCTTGGAATCAAGTGAATCTCTTAGTTTTAGTCACATGTCGTCAATGAAGGAGTAGTCGATTAACATTTTAAAAACCTTGACGTCTGTGAACATATTTCACCCACTCATCGTCTCGATTAGCCAAGTTTCAAAAATAAGAGACGTTAAGCCCAAATATCTATCTATCTTTGAATGTGTACACAACAAAGTGACAGAAGTTGCGTTGTATTAAGAGCATCTATCCCTGTAATTAATAATAATTATGATTTCTTTTTAAAAAAAGTTGGCTATTTATTCTCTCCAAAAAGGGTACAGTCACAGGTCTATTTTCACAATTCCGACTTGCATATAGACACTTAACCTCTACTACCGTATCGTGTTGTACTAGTCAATCAGGAGAGGTTGCCAGATATAGTCATGTGCGCACCAATAGACCAGTGCACCGCGGGACACAGCTCATGCAACGCTTACCGGTCTGACGACTGGTTGTAAATCAGATTGTGGTCTTCTTGCCTTCCATCCAAACCTCGATGGCGGCAATCGCGCACCTTAAAATTGGAAAAGTGGTCCCACTCTCGTCCGATGGCCGCCATCTTGAAAAAAAAAAACCGTCGCCATCTTGGAAAAAACCCGCCACCATCTTGGGAAAAACCCGCCGCCATCTTGGGAAAAACCCCGGATTCAGGTGCTCTACTCTACTGCTGTGGATGTTTTCCCCCTGTGCTTCATCATCAGATGACATCTCCTTTTTTCTTTTTATTGTACTGCCTTTTGGTTTTTGGTTTGTATTATCCATATGTGGTTTTTAAGTTTCATCCCCCAACGCTCCCCACCCACCATGGAGCCACAATTTGGGACTCTGATATTCAGCGCCAGAGGTACGCAGGGGAGATAGCCTAGTGGCTCACCCAAGATGTATAGCAATAAATAGTTTCACAAGCCGATAGATACAGGTCGGGTTAAACCTGCACCACCCGTCTAGATGAAGCAGAGGCCAAAGCTGCGTGTTGGTCCATGCAACCCGCGGGAAGCACTTCCCTCAACAGCCAGGATCCCCCTTTCCACCGACACGGGTCGCGCTGCACGGCAAACAGCGGTGGGCGATTAGGGCACAAAGGGGGCCAGCATACATGGAGAAGAGAGGATGTAATAGAAGATATGAAAATGGAATGGTGATGTGTGAAGAGGAAAAAAAATGCTTGAGAGCCCCCTTTGTGTCCGCCAGTCACCTCGGAGAGGAACCCACATCGACTGAATATTTTTTATAGTGAAATTATTTTCATTACTTTAGGAGGAAAACAAGAAGACATAACAAACCGTCTTCGATGTTTTGATTTAGGTTCGTATTCAGCCAATCAGAAGCAAGCATAGAGCCTGCCATGAACCCGGGCGACACTGCGTGGATCGAGGCGGGCCGCGCGAGAAAATTGCACATCATATCCGTAGCAATTAATTGTAAACACACAACGAAAAGTATACTTAATTCAAATACACTAGCGTTGTCTACTAAATATGTTTAATACACTTGTTTAATTTTATTCTTCTAAGTGTAATACTTCTCTAGTTATGGCGTGGTATATATTGCAACATGCAATTAAAATTGTTCATAATTGCAGTTAGGCGACTGTCTATCACGTAATTAAAGAACCGTGTACTATCTGAGGAGATTCTGAACTAGCCAGATTGTAGATATATAGTCTATCTCCTATATCCCTTTTCGATCAGGTTTCTAGCATTATTATTACAAAAGTAATTACTTAATAATGAAAACATGCACATCCCCCCTGTTTTTTATTGGTGGGGGGGTAAAATTTTCAAATGAGCGATTGCTACATTGACCATTCGCTTCAGCGCGGACGATTTAGTGGGATAAACTTTGTTGGCAGCTTTTAACAAGCAAGAACACAAAGTTAGTTTCAAAAACTTTGAGCCGTCCTAGCAACGAAGCACTCAATAAATTCAAAGTTGTTCTGAATCGGCCTAGTTGCTTCTGGCATTTGTCCGCAGGTGTTCGCACTGTCCAATCACTGATTCATATGTTTCGTATTTGAAATATCGATCTTTGATTGGTTACCGCTCACTCGTCGATGGTGTTCGAAGCCTACAGGGTTGGCTTAGTCACATTAAATTAAAGTCCCCGACTGCAAATCAGTTTAGTTACTGAGTGGGTAGACTCTTAATGTGAATTTATTTATTTATACTTGAGTTCCCTGTCTATTTAGCCGATGTTGACTTTGAAGCTGCTTTCCTCGGGGAAGTTCTGTTTTTAGGCGACTTGGAGTGATTTTTGAAGATATACGACAGCTGTAATGGATTGTACAGGGGAGTGCGATTTGCATTTTGCAGCTGTGCTCGCCTCTCAAAATCACGTTTTATATCTTTTACAGTTTTCAGTTGAATCGATTCTTCCTCGTCATCCTTAACGCTCAGACCCTTCAAATTTTTACGCGACCTTTAAAAAAAAGGTATACTGGTATATTATCTTATGTGTTCCATATAATGAACACAGACATACATAAAATGTGTTTGAAAAAGATTGTGATTTCTATTTTGGACAAGTTCCTAAAATAAGAAAGCCTTAACCAGGGATTCTTGAACTATGGTTCGCGAGGAATCATAATGGGGTCGCAAGCTTATAATCCATAGAAATGAAGGTGTTTTAAGATCGAATTTTTTAAAGAAATTAAGAAAATATATATATAAAGATAAATATAGAAAAGTTTAAAAAAAGAGGCGAAAAGTGTTAACGCAGAGAGAAGCGAATCTCTGCAAACAAGCGAACATCAAAACTACGCAAATAAGATCCGATATAAGACGGGGTCGCGAGATTTGTTGATCCCGAGAGCTATGCCGGCGGAAGCGTATGCTTCTGGTAGGGTCACCCTAGCCGGTGTAACGATACACTATTACTCCGATACAAGAGTACTCGCAGTAGTAATATATTAAAACATGATTACTCACCCAGTAAAAATATATCGAAATAAGAGTACTCTATCTGAAATATTAAAACTCACCCTATAGGGCACTAGCAACACCAAAAGACAACAATGGAACAAATGAATTGAATCGATGGACAAACAACAAGCTGTCAAAAAATAATTTCGTCTGATTTTGGAAAACAAAACAAAAAACAAACAAATACACATACAAAACTTTCACTTAGTCGTTGTCCATCATTAAAAGTTTTAAATGGCGAGCAGTTACTATTGCTACACTAGTTTTTATTTATATGGTTGCAATTTTATTATTTTGACAGCCGATGGTTTGTCCATCGGTTCAATTCATTTGTTCCATTGTTGTCTTTCGGTGTTGCTAGTGCCCTATAGACACAAGAAAATACCTACCGAGACGTGAGGGAGTATAAATATTACATGCACATGATTAAAATATTCTTACTCAACTAAAGGGGAGTAACAATATTGAATTAAACAAGTGCGATACTATTACTCTACCTGCTAGCAAGGTGAATGAAATACCGTGTAATTGAACCAAGGTTCATCGCGAAAATGTAAAAATAGACACTTTCTACAAAATATACAAGATGCTAAAGGGAGTAATGTTATTGAATTCTCAACGTAAAATACTATTACTCTACCTACTAACAAGGTAAATTACATACCGTGAATTGCAACAAGGTTCATCGCGATAATGTAGGAAAAGATACTTTCTACATGAGACCCTCCATTATGAAGGGAGTAATAATATTAAATGAGGGACACGAAATACTATTACTCTACCTGCTAACAAGGAAAATAACATACAGTGTCATTGCAACAAGGATTATCGCTAAAATGTAGAAATAAATACTTTCTACATGAGACCCTCCATGCGGAAGGGAGTAAAAATATTGAATGAGGGACACGAAATACTATTACTCTACCTGCTAATAAGGTAAATAACATACAGTGTCATTTCAACAAGGATTATCGCTAAAATGTAGGAATACATAGTTTCTACATGAGACCCTCCATGCTGAAGGGAGTAATGATATTGAATTCTCCACGTGAAATACTATTACTCTATCTGGTAACAAGGTAAATGACATACTCTGTCATTGCAGCAAGGTCAATCGCTACAATGTAGGAATACATACTTTCGACAGCAGGTAGAGTAATAGCATTTCGTGTCCCTCATTCAATATTATTACTCCCTTCAGCATGGAGGGTTTCATGTAGAAATATCTATTCCTACATTTTAGCGATGAACCTTGTTGCAATTCACGGTATATAATTTATCTTGATAGCAGGTAGAGTAATAGTATTTCGTGTCCCTCATTCAATATTATTACTCCCTTCAGCATTTAGGGTATCATGTAGAAAGTATGTATTCCTACATTTCAGCGATAATCCTTGTTGCAATGACACTGTTTGTCATTTACCTTGTTAGCAGGTAGAGTAATAGTATTTCGTGTCCCTCATTCATTATCATTACTCCCTTCAGCATTTAGGGTCTCATGTAGAAAGTATGTATTCCTACATTTCAGCGATAATCCTTGTTGCAATGACACTGTTTGTCATTTACCTTGATAGAAGGTAGAGTAATAGTATTTTACGTGGAGAATTCAATATCATTACTCCCTTCAGCATGGAGGGTTTCATGTAGAAATATCTATTCCTACATTTGAGCGATGAACCTTGTTGCAATTCACGGTATATTATTTACCTTGATAGCAGGTAGAGTAATAGTATTTCGTGTCCCTCATTCAATATTATTACTCCCTTCAGCATTTAGGGTCTCATGTAGAAAGTATGTTTTCCCACATTATCGCGATAATCTTGTTGCAATGACACGGTATGTGATTTTTTAATAACAGGTAGAGTAATAGTATTTCGTGTCCCTCATTAAATATTATTACTCCCTTCAGCATGGAGGGTCTCATGTAGAAAGTTGCTTTACCTACATTATCGCGATAAACCTTGTTGCAATGACACTGTATGTGATTTACCTTGCTAACAGGTAGAGTAATAGTATTTCGTGTCCCTCATTAAATATTATTACTCCCTTCAGCATGGAGGGTCTCATGTAGAAAGTATGGATTCCTACATTTCAGCGATAATCCTTGTTGCAATGACACTGTTTGTCATTTACCTTGTTAGCAGGTAGAGTAATAGTATTTCGTGTCCCTCATTCAATATTATTACTCCCTTCAGCATGGATGTAGGAATGTAGGAAGTATCTATTCCTACATTAACGCGATAAACCTTGTTGCAATGACAGGTTATGTCATTTACCTTGATAGAAGGTAGAGTAATAGTATTTTACGTGGAGAATTCAATATCATTACTCCCTTCAGCATGGAGGGTTTCATGTAGAAATATCTATTCCTACATTTTCGCGATGAACCTTGTTGCAATTCACGGTATGTAATTAACCTTGTTAGCAGGTAGAGTAATAGTATTTCGTGTCCCTCATTAAATATTATTACTCCCTTCAGCATGGAGGGTCTCATGTAGAAAGTATGGATTCCTACATTTCAGCGATAATCCTTGTTGCAATGACACTGTTTGTCATTTACCTTGTTAGCAGGTAGAGTAATAGTATTTCGTGTCCCTCATTCAATATCATTACTCCCTTCAGCATGGAGGGTCTCATGTAGAAAGTATCTATTCCTACATTATCGCGATAAAACTTGTTGCAATGACACGGTTTGTGATTTACCAATTGCTAGCAGGTAGAGTAATAGTATTTCGTGTCCCTCATTCAATATCATTACTCCTTTTAGCATTTAGGGTCTCATATATAAAGTATGTATTCCTACATTTTAGCGATAATCCTTGTTGCAGTGACACTGTATGTCATTTACCTTGTTAGCAGGTAGAGTAATAGTATTTCGTGTCCCTCATTCAATATTATTACTCCCTTCAGCATGGATGTAGGAATGTAGGAAGTATCTATTCCTACATTAACGCGATAAACCTTGTTGCAATGACAGGTTATGTCATTTACCTTGATAGAAGGTAGAGTAATAGTATTTTACGTGGAGAATTCAATATCATTACTCCCTTCAGCATGGAGGGTTTCATGTAGAAATATCTATTCCTACATTTTCGCGATGAACCTTGTTGCAATTCACGGTATGTAATTAACCTTGTTAGCAGGTAGAGTAATAGTATTTCTTGTCCCTCATTCAATATCATTACTACCTTCAGCATGGAGGGTCTCATGTAGAAAGTATCTATTCCCACATCATCGGGATAAACCTTGTTGCAATGACACGGTATGTCATTCTCCTTGTTAGCAAGTAGAGTAATAGTATTTTGTGTCCCTTTTTCAATATTATTACTCCCTTCAGCTTCGGAGGTTTTTTTAGAAAGCATATAGGTAGAGTAATATTATTTTACGTGTTACTTCCTATTACTCCCTTAAGCATTGAGTAATAGTATTTTACATTTTGCAGTCAATATTATTACTCCCTTATGCATTCGCTTGTATTTTAGTTGAGTATTGATATTTCACGTAGAGTAATATCATTTTAATATATCTTTACTCTGTGAGTACTGTTATTGCGATACATGTTTACTCCCAGTCCTCTTGTATCGCAATACTATTACTCTAGAGTAATCGCACAGGGGAGTAGTCGAGTAGCGTCACACCGGACTGGTCGAGGAGGAGAAGTCAGACCAAGTGCAGTCCACACCCCAATCCCTTTTCCTCCCACTTCCCCTATCCTCCCCGCACACCTACTTGCACCTTTGCTCCAAACATCCCCCTATTTCATTTTCATATTTCACCCACTCATCGTCTCGATTACCCTCGATTGCAAAATCTGAGACGTTAAGTCCAAATAACCATCCATCCATCCATCAGAATTGTCGGTCGCCAAAACACATTCCATATCGCCCAAATTGCGACAAATCGACCAATCTGGCAACCCTGCCTCTAGAAGATGAAGATGCGGGGCGATCAACAAACGAGATGACGCACAAAGACTCCCAATGGCATAGAAGCCAATCCTGACCCTATTTCGTGTGAAACAAAGGCAAACACCACCATCAGAAAAAAAACTAACGCCACCGCACCTGTTCTTTCTTCATGCAACATGGCCCAGCCCTCAAGATTAACAATAGAACCGCGCCGCCCCGCACCTCCACCTTCCACAGGAGTGGGTATACAGACAACGCGCGCCTCAGCTGACAATAGTCAGTCGACGTTAGGCTCTTGAATGAGAAGGACGTGATAGGGACTCGTGAACATGCCAGATGCAATTCTGGCGGAACGTCGAGTAATGGGTGACAGACTTAGGTCTGCACCAATATACTCACACAAACGGCGGAATATCCTGGTATACAACAAATCCATATATATATATAAATAAAATTACTAGACCTGCCCTTGGACTGCTATCTTATCGTGGTGGGCAGGTTTGTGTGCTTTGATGATTCCTGGAGCTATGCTGGCGGAAGCGTATGCTTCTGGTAGGGCCACCCTAGCCGGAAAGGTCGAGCAGGAGAAGCCAGACGAAAGGCAGTCCACTTCCTCCCACATTCCCCGACCCTTCCCTTCCCCTATCCTCCCCGCCCCCAAAATTGCCCCTTTCCTCCAAACATCCCCCTATCTCATCTTCCTTTTTCACCCACTGATTGTCTCGGTAAGCCACGTTGCAAAAATATAAGACGTTAAGCCAAATATCAATAAAAAAAGTACGAGACTATCACAAGAATAACAAGGTGTTAATAGATTATTCATGGACGCATTTGCAGACTGTTCTATTTAAAAGTGTCAGTTTGTTCCACAGCTGCATAAGTGGTGAACAAGGTACCTCATGGATATACTTGACATTACATCTGTATTGTCCGTATAACATGTTAACACCGGATTTGACCGAGATTGATGACTGTTTAAACTAGTGACATGTGATTAGTGAAGTTAAATACGGAACCGCCAAAGCTCGTCATCATCCTCGTCAGTCTCGTCGCTGTCAGTCATCGCTTGCATGAAGGTTTATGATTTTTGTTTAACTCCCGGGTATCCATGCCCACTTCTGTGGCCCAAGTCTTTCTTATCAGTGTTTCACAGTGGCCGATTTGTTTTGACCATTCCGCTGCCGTTATGGCCTTAACGGCATCCTTGCAAACTTTTTTGTGTTTTTCACTGTGTTTTCTCCGTTCCTCACAATATTGTCAATGTAGCTTTGTTTGGTAGTAGACCCTATTTACTAACATGTATAGGTTAGTGCATTTAGACCTAGGCCTAAGAACTAGTGTAATCATATTACTTTTGCAACTACAGTGAAACGAGTTACAAGCACAACGCAAATAAGATCATATCATTATGCAGTATATACTATGATCAAGTACTAATAAGACAGTAACGACTGAAGTTGAACAAGGTACCTAATGAAAATACTGGACATTACATCTGTATTGTCCGTATAACATGTAAACACCGTCTTTGACCGAGATTGATGACTGTTTATACTAGTGACATGTGATTAGTGAAGTTAAATAGGGTGGACACATGGAAATACTTGACATAACGTCCGTATAACATGTTAAAGGCCCACTTAACCCTCACATTTCGTTTAAAATGTGTAATTGTAAGCCTAATCTGTAACGGTTAGTGCATGTATCAAGTTGCCTAGTGTATCTCAGCTCTTGAAATCCAAGAAAAAGTGTTTCGCCCCAGGCGTTGTGACATCTACAAAACCCCACGCTGCTCGCTGCATATGGAGCATCTTCTGTGTTTCGACGCCCGCGCTAATATATCCCGTCGTCCAGATCCATCTAATTCACTTGAGCACAAATCAAACATACCACTGAATTCGTCTTACCTCGGTCTACACGATTAATGCTTGAATAACCTTCTACTATTTATGCAACTTATTCTATATAATGTTAAACATGAAGCAATTACCACATAATTTATATGGAAACACAACCAATTTCAAGCTTGTGTAATGAGGAGTTAAATTTAAAAAATCAGAATTCCAACCAGCCTATCATGTTAACTGATATGTTAAGATATAACAAACAGAAAACCAGCAAGAAATTGATGGAAATTTAGCCGATTATCGTGTGTATATAACAACGCGTGTTGCGGCCTATTGCCTGATACGTCCGCGAATATATCGAGTGAGCTGCGTAGATCAAGATAAGTCAAACTACTAGTCTTTACTATCGACTATAAAAACATTGTATTGATTTCTGTTGCGTTGTATGTGTATTGTGGAGTCAGTGTGTCGTATCTCAATGAGTGCTCTCAAACTCAACCAATTTCCCGAGGAATCAGGAAACTACGTGGGATTTCTACCAGTCAGACCTGCAGTGCGATTCTGAATGGCCGTGATAAGTTTAACGCATGCTTTTTGTCGTTACAGTAGGCGAATGCAAGGCGGTGATTGGCTCACTGCCTTCTTTTAACGACTAAAACTCGGGTTAACCTTATCGACGCCGATTCAGAATCGCGGCCCTGGAAATAGTAATAATAATAATTGTTTCAAATATATTACATAGGTCTAAAAAACACGTCAAAACTACAATTAAGTCGTGTGTGTCATGGGTTGGTTGTGTGTGTGCGTGTGCGTGATTAACATATTATTTGTGTTTGCATCGTCATCATTATTATTATTATTGGTGGTATTATTACTTTTATTATTATTATTATTATTATACTATTATTAATATATCGACTTTATTTTATTATTGGCATCAATGGAAATTCTGTAACTAAAAAAGCTTAATAACTTATAGATGGTTGTGTACGAATCATCCGAGCCTCTGAACTAAGTAATGCAAATGTATGCTAATACAGACTAATATTGAAGTCTTTTTTAGAGCAGATAGTCCATAGTGTTTCTCTGTCTGCTAGAATGTCGTCGCAATTGCAAAGAAAGTCTTGTTATTATGTTATTGCTTGTAAAATTCTTCAACTTATATGTGTCGGTCGCAGGAAGGCATGAAACACAAAATTGTGTGTCGAAAATGATTGAAAATAGGTGATAAGTGATAGGTGTAATTCAAATCTGTTACCTCGAGGATTAGTAATTTTTGAAAAATTATAACCATCCCTAATAGTATGTAAATTTGTCTCTAATAATGGTCCCCGTGTAGTTTGTAAAATTCTAATGGTACTGCTCAACACACTTGGTGGAGATGTGTAATCTCGTGGCTGATCTAGAGCTGGTTCACTTGTAAACGTTGAATCTGAATCCATTGTTAAAGAGGGATCTCTGCAGTGGCACATCTAATTGTTCTTGTATGCTCTCTTGCACTCTCTTGCTCTCTTGCTTTTGAGGACACGGCTGCAGCTAGACTGGCTTATCCCAGCCACTTTCCCAAAACAATTTGAAAGCTAGCTGATGCCATATATCGTAAAGATGTTAGCACCTGTGTGTGGACTGGTAACGTATGTGATCGAGCCGTAGCCCTGCCCAACACTGGCTCGAGCTCGTCACACAGTTCTATGATTACGTGACGAGGAAACCGGTAGTTTCTCATCAGATCGTTGTCCGGGAGATTTAAAGGATCGAGCCTGTTCCTAAAAACTCACCGTGGCCTTTTTACATGGTCATCAACCTCTTCAAAGCAAACGCGAGGCCCGTCTGGGCCCGGGGAAGAATATACCCAGAGTGGCTCTGTAGTCGTAAGTGGTGACGGAAGGGGACCCTGTCAATCCCCCCCCCCCCCTACACTGTCCCACTGAATATTTCTCCTCCCACTTGGCCCTGCCCTCCCTTGCTGGACTCCCGTATGACGACCCACGCGACGTAGAATGGATCTGATTCGGATGTGGCTTTATTGTTCATCATCATCATCTTTCTCATCTTCATTATCACCAGCTCATCGTCTCGATTAGCCATTGTTGCAAAAATATGAGACGTTAAGCCCCATTAATCAATCAATCTTAACGAGGCCCAGCCTAAGCTAGGCCCTAGCCGTTGATTGTATGAATGAAAGCAGAATCTACTTACCGCCTTGATGGATCGCGATATTGGGGCTACAGCATTGACCGACTCTGCCACCATTTCCCACGCACGGTCCTTGTGTGCCTTTGTCAGAGAAGCACAGAATTCTCTATTTATAGTGGCACTTTGTAGCTGTACCTCACGCACAAGCACTAATTTCTCTTCTTCAGTAAAATTTATAGAACGAGCTGCCATGGCTCTAACTTCAGCCATTTAGAAAATAATTGTGTTCCCGCAATCGCCGTGATGACGTCACACATTATTATTATTTTGGCGACCTGTGATTGGCTGTCAACTTCGATTCGAGTAGCATGGACTTAATATTATAACCCTATGTTAACACTTGTACTGGATAAGGTTTGACCCTTAGAGTTACCCCGGGGTCAAATTGACCTGGGGTTAGCGAGAGTTAAAGAAATGTACAGGAATGAGGCCCCTGTAGAGCAAATGTGGCCTAGGCCAGGCCTGCCTTCTAGCTCAGAGATTTAAAATTTAAGTTACAAGTAGTCTAGGACCTAGGCCTACGCCGTATCAGTTATCACATGTGGAGTTGACAGTTACCCATTTCACAAGTACCTGCTGCCAGTGTAGAAGGCCTACCATGTGGTTCTAACAAAGGCACTGGTTTGAAACAAGGATAGGAGAAGCCAAGCCAATCAGCATTTCCCGTTATTACGAGTTGATTGCAAATTGATTACAAATAATTATGATGCCAGTTATGTAAATTAATAGCTACACGTTGTAGACATTAACATAGTAGAGTCAAATATTATTCACACATAGAAACTGTGATTCTTCTACCAGATGTATATTATATTTCGTTACCGTTGCCCAGTTGTGCGCTTCTTAAAAACAATAAATATTGTAACATGAATAGGATGACATTGCAAATGACTTGAGGACACATATTCTTTGTTATATTTTTATTACATTTTTTCGGTGCAGAAGATGGGCGGGGGAAGCACCAGCACCAGATCTTAGCCGCTCACTGAGCCAAAACATTAATGATTGTGCATTGTGTCTTTCGGACAACATTTGAATCACCGGTATCTGCCCTTCATGTTCGTTAGGAATACTTATTACTCCTGTGTACAGAGAAATATGTTTAGATAAGATCTGGCCAGAACGTGGAAGTTTGTCTTTCAAACCGCCAGTTTCATCGATATTAATCCTACTGTTGTGAGCGCCCTCGTTGTCTTGTCTTGTTTGGGTTTGTTGTGTGTTATATTTTGTTGTTCGTAAGTTCAGTTCAGTTCAGTTCAGTTTAATATTCATATATCAGGTATACATTTCATAGAATGCTCATACATCATATTTCGTCAATAAGGATAATAATAAAGATAGTAAAAAAGATGATAATAAAGACACCTAGGTGTATTAATTCTGCCTTACAAGAGATTGCACTGAGGAAACAAGTACATGAAAACACTATTCAAGTCAATGCAGATGTAAAGCACGTATAAATATAGAGTGACAAATTAGTGCCAAGCTTGCACAGACAATAGTCTTGCAACACAATACATAATAACAACCATTACAATCAATACATACAACAATTTGTGAAGCAAGTGTAAAATAAGTGCCAGGCTTGCACTGAGAACAATGAGAACAATGGTCATGCAGGCAGCATCACAGAGGAATAGATCTCAGTTAATGTGATTAATGGGGCTTTGCGTCTCATATTTGTGCAACTATGGCTAATCGAGACGATGAACGGGTGATAATGAAGATGGGAAAGATGATGATGAAGAACAATGCCACATCCGAATCAGATCCATTGTACGTCGCGTGGGTCGTCATACGGGAGTCCAGCAAGGGAGGGCAGGGCCAAGTGGGAGGAGAAATATTCAATGGGACAGTGGGGGGGGAAAGGGGATTGGGGTTTGGACTGCACTTCGTCTGACTTCTCCTCGACCGGTCCGGCTAGGGTGGCCCTACCAGAAGCATACGCTTCCGCCGGCATAGCTCTCGGGATCAACAAAGCACGCTAACCTGCCCACCACGATAAGGTGGCAGTCCCTGGGCAGGAGATCTCAGTTAAAAATGTCATTTATAACATATAAGGTTTTATCGATTAAGTACCTTTAAAGAGCGGACCTGAATACTTCCAACTTATTAATATTTGTGACCCTCTTGGGTAAAGCGTTAAAGATTTTGATGCCCAAGAAGTCATGACTTTTTTGCGTTAGCTCAAGCTTGCGAGGTTGCACATGGTAGTTACCTTTAGTCCTGGTATTGTGACTATGAATGTCCCCATTGAGCACTGATTTCTCTGCATTTATATTGATTATTGAACACTAGTACTTTGTTCTTCCTAACAATACCCCAACAATACCACTTTATGAGGAACAATTTTAAAGAAATTCAATCCCATGCATTATCGGATCATATGAAAGTTATGTTTTTCCATCAAAAAACTGTAGCTGTGCGATTTAAGTCATCTACAAAAGATAAACAAGAATATTATACAAAACACTGGAGCACTTTTCACCCGACGTTTGCTGTTATATTGCCACAAATTAAATCACACACGTAAATCGATTGACAATGAGATGAAGCTGCTGCTGTTGCACCTCTAGCTCTGTTTGTTTGGCCCCGATCATGGATGCTGTGTGCTACTGGTCCTGGTCCTGGTCCATGGTGGTGGTGGTGGTGGTGGTGGTGGTGGTGGTGGTACACAGTGAGCGCCAGTCGTGGAGTAAAGTTCCGCTCCACACCTGAAACAATATCAATTTGAAATAATTTTAGACAATATGCAGCTACAAGATGAAAATTATCGGTTATATTTGAAGAAATTTTAAAAATTCTATTGCAAAAGTGTGTTCCCTCACCAATAGGTATCAGGTGCTTGAAAAACAGTTGCCTATTCAAACCAATTCAATAAATATAAAATTAAGTAATTTTTAAGTAAAATTTGCTGCTGGAGAAATACTAGTTTTTACTTGTTAATACTTGTTGCTAGGTACCACCTCTACAGCAAGGAGTGAAAATAAATTACCTACCTATTTATTTATTTAAACAATAAAATAAATAAACAAATAGCTTTGTAATGGAAAAGAATAAAATGATGCATAAAAATAATTAAATAAATGAAGCAATTTTTAAAAAGAAATATAATAAAATCAACATGAAACATTGTTTGGGAATGATTTACATAAGCTTTTGTACCAATAACTCTTTTACAGTAATCTGTACCAGTCTCATAAACCGTTCTGAAACGGGTTAATTATCAATACTGTCTGCCTACCTAAGGTCATGTATGCATATAGGTACATTTTGTGGGTGGGATTAAGGCATGTAGGCCTACATATTCATTAATCGATTCATACAACCACGGTGTATCGACATGTGACTGATGTGAGGTGTCACTAATAATTGTTTCTATTTTCTAATTTGTTACACAAAAATCTAATATTTACAGATAATTTAGCTCGTGTGAGACACTAAACTCAGTGCAGACTAAAATAACTGGAAAGAAAAAGAGAAAGCATTATTTTGGGGACTGCGTAAAATATCTTCTTGCCATTCTTTAGCCTCGAACCTACATTTTATGTGACGGTAGCCTACAACAGTTTTATAGTTTACCTACCAACGTGTATCAAATCATACTTTTTAACTAGATCTCCACTGTCCTACATTCAAACCACCAACATTTAAGCATCATGTTTCTCTTCCTTAACACTGACCCTACTGTGACCCTACCAAGTGAATAATCGTTACATGACATGATTAAATTTTACAAACCTAAGAGGCAACAGTAGTGGAAACTTATGTAGGGCTAACGTGGCTTTGCTGCCAAACGTATTGTTGTTGTGACATTTTACTTTGGAGGCCACTGTACATGGTAGGCCTAGGCCTTCCATTCGTTACCGGTAGACCAGGTGGGGTTGATGGAATATGTGCAATGTAATGCGTACTTACACAATTTGCTAATTATATCCACCCTGTTCTCTGCCGGTCTTTTAATCCAATGTGTATTTCATCAATGCACCCAATGGCCCTGGAACTGGCACAAAGCATAGTTGAATCTGAAAATACAAAAAGGGCCTCATTAGTCAGCCAATTAACATCTAGGATACAGCTTGGGCATAGGGTATAAGCAACTGTCAATTGTCATAATTGAACTGTCGTTAAACATGTCTGGTGCCTTAGGTCCGAGCCCTACGTCTAAGGTAGCCTAGGCCTAAGCTATGGGTTCTAGGCCTAAGGCCCTAGGCCTTAACAGTTACAATTGGATTTATCTAGGCTATGCTAGGGCCTTGACCTAGAGGTTAGGCCTGCGGACAATGATGTAGGCCTACCGGTAGCATAGACCTAGCTCAGTTGACCTAGGCCTAGTGCCCAAAATTAATCTAGAACCAATTATGTTAAGTAAATGAGTCTGTTCTCCAACTAACCTTGTTTGTCTATGTGGCTAGGCGTAGCCTTAGGCTTAGCACTTCGAAAGGGTAGGCCCTAGGGCTCCGCCTGCAGAGTAATGTGTTCACGGCTTCTCAAAACCTCTTCAATTGACACTTCCCAGCTAATTTTCGACAGATGCCAATATAGAGCATAAACACACTTGTCTTCCTGACGGAATGTGATACCAAGGACAAATCGAAAGACGGGCAGGTAGCCTAGGCCTATGAGCAGATGACTAGGGTCCTAGGGCTAACCTTACCAACCTCGAGTTTGACACACACTTTGTGCTTTGGAAAGTAGTAATTTCGTAACAGCTTATTGTTCGAGTAGTTTGGAAGATCCAGCTATTCTCGGAACACTCTTCTTTGCCCCTCAGTTACTTGCTCGATCCAAACTGCAACCACCTGCCCAGGGACTGCCACCTTATCGTGGTGGGCAGGTTTGCGTGCTTTGTTGATCCCGAGAGCTATGCCGGCGGAAGCGTATGCTTCTGGTAGGGCCACCCAAGCCGGACTGGTCGAGGAGGAGAAGTCAGACGAAGTGCAGTCCACACCCCAATCCCCTTTCCCCCCCACTGACCCATTGAATATTTCTCCTCCCACTTGGCCCTGCCCTCCCTTGCTGGACTCCCGTATGACGACCCACGCGACGTACAATGGATCTGATTCGGATGTGTCTTTATTCTTCATCATCATCTTTCTCATCTTCATTATCACCCGCTCATCGTCTCGATTAGCCATAGTTGCATAAATATGAGACGTAAAGCCCCATTAATCAATCAATCAAACTGCAACCAAACGCGAGACCTCGAAGTGTCAGTCAGCTGTCTGTTGTCGACATTTTCAAGTGGCCTGCGGGAGGCGGGACTTACCTTACCTATAATTTCGCGGGAAATTAAAAGTATTTCAAACGGGAAATGATTGTAATACGTTCTTGCTAAATATTTATATATAAATTTAGCTTTCAATTTGGAACACACATGTACCAAATATTTCAATTAATTATTTTAAATCTGAAGAAGCACGGGTCCGCTATGTTGAATAAATCAACTCTCGGGAGTTAAAACCCGTCTGGGCCCGGGGAAGAATAGGCCCAGAGTGACTCTGCTAGTCGTAAGAGGCGACGAAAGGATACCCGTCTTGGCCCGGGGTAGAATAGGCCCAGAGTGACTCTGCTAGTCGTAAGACGCGACAAAAAGAGACCCTGTCCCTTTCCCCCCACTGTCCCACTGAATATTTCTCCTCCCACTTGGCCCTGCCCTCCCTTGCTGGACTCCCGTATGACGACCCACGCGACGTACAATGGACCTGATTCGGATGTGGCTTTGTTCTTCATCATCATCTTTCCCATCTTTATTATCACCCGCTCATCGTCTCGATTAGCCATAGTTGCACAAATATGAGACGTAAAGCCCCATTAATCAATCATTCGGGAGTAAACTTTTAACTCCTGCCACAGAGCAGGAGTTAAATTTTTGAGTTAAATAACGCCCAAAACTGGCTAACTTCCTCTTGTGGATTCGGAAACCGGAATAAAGCGCGGCTTACTCTAAAAATTAACTCTTTTTTTCTTAACTCCGCTTTGTGGATTCGGGCCCAGGTGTATATGTATAAGTTAATTAGATGTGTAGAGCCTAAAGTAAGTGAGTATTTGGTTTGGAAAGAGTGCTCGTTAGTCCCTTCACCCCGACGAGTGATCAAGGCTGTAGAAGCCGAATCGTTTCGTTGTTATTTGTATTTGTAGCCTATAGGCCTATATATTTTTCACGCCCTCTAGATTTCAGATGGCCTTCCTATCGTCTTCAGGTAAGCTGTCAGTTCCTATCACTCTTTCCAAACCAAATAAAACCAAAATAAATAAATGAAAAGTAGATTCATGATGTTGTTGTTGTGTTCTTATCTCTCTTGCAGTTGGCTATTAGCCGATGGCAACAGTTTTCTTTCCTCCTTCCTTTCCTCTGGGTTCCTCTCTCTTCTTCCCACTCCGTTTCGCTTATGTATAATGTAATTCAAGCAAATGATCAGTTTCTGCAGAATGTTTTGATATATATATATATATGTTGGATAATATTTGCATGGTCCAGACTGACATCTCCACATCTTGTTTTCTCGCAAACTAACCAACAGCTTACCACGTTGCAGTCGCGCGTCCGCCAGCAAGCGAAGACGCTGATACGGCCCTACCGCCAATCAGCATGCGTAAATCACAGCATCACCCGCCGACGGTCGCGGACAGGACGTACCCGACGTTCACATTTGCCGACGTATCGACGTCGCCGACGGCCGCCGACAAAGCCGCCGACGAGGCGTTTGACGAGCTGTGGAGGATCGGTGAACAAAACAAGGAGAACACGGTCCGCAGATGGGCACTGTTTACGCAGCAGAAAGCCCTCAGGACGCAGACCAGTCCCGTGGGCGCGTCGGCGAGGTCGAGGGAGGTCAACAGTATGCCGGTGTCGAGAAAGCGCAGCCTGTCGCCCGGGTGAGTGGGTCAACGCTGCCAAGCGCGCTGACAGCCCGAGAAACTAGTGATACGTCACCCCCCGACCTGACATGTCGGAACCGGGTGTTTGATTATTATTATAATAAAATATATTATGTGATTTAATAGTCAATTGCCGCTAAATATAGGAATGTTATCTCGCCCGCAGCTTCAACCCGCGCTGTAAGAAGGTGCTGAGCTACGATCGTTGGCTGGTCGTCGCCAAGAGCGTCACGAGCTCGCCTCATTCCGAGGATAATAGAGACGCATCGCCGCAGCGATCGCCACTGTTCAACGAGACGAGACACTCCGAGGTCAACGGGAGGTCGGCGCGACGCGATGGATTGCCCACGTCATCGCCGCTCTCCAATGGATCACAGAGGTCAGTCGCTCGGGTGACTCCCTTCCGTTCCTTCTTTGAAAGTAGCCCGCAATATATTGTATGTTAGTAAAATATACAATAATATTCAATAGACGTCACGTGGCGGCCATTATGAGGTACTCACTGCTTGTTTACATTCATTCTGTCAATAGAAGACATGTAGGTTCTCCAAGAATTACACACTTCTAACCATATAGATTGATGAGTGCAGGTAAAAGCTAAAAAATTATAACACATGAAAATGGTTGTCTTGAAACAGAGTTGACACGTTCTTATTTTTCTTTCAGTCATGATACGGAACCTTTGTTTGAAAACAGTTTGTATGTCAATGAAAGGGCATCTGCAATATTGCAATATTAGGCTAGTGAAGTGTCAGATGACGTAAACAAATGTTTATAGAGCACCTCAGTATGGCCACCGCGCTATACCGGAAATGATGTTATCCCTCGATCATATCCCATTAGCACTTCAAAACTCCAATTTATTCACCTGCCCAGGGACTGCCACCTTATCGTGGTGGGCAGGAACGCGTGCTTTGTTGATCCCGAGAGCTATGCCGGCGGAAGCGTATGCTTCTGGTAGGGCCACCCAAGCCGGACTGGTCGAGGAGGAGAAGTCAGACGAAGTGCAGTCCACACCCCAATTTTCTTTTCCCCCCACTGTCCCATTGAATATTTCTCCTCCCACTTGGCCCTGCCCTCCCTTGCTGGACTCCCGTATGTCGACTCACGCGACGTACAATGGATCTGATTCGGATGTGGCTTTATTCTTCAATATCATCTTTCTCATCTTCATTATCACCCGCTCATCGTCTCGATTAGCCATCGTTGCATAAATATGAGACGTTAAGCCCCATTAATCCATCCATCCATCCATCCAATTTATTCAAATACGACCTAAAAAAGTGTTTACTTGAGAAAGCCAAGTTTATTCCCTATACATGAGTTCCTGTAATAATCTTCTTCTCCTTCTTTTCCTATGCCCGCATTTTTGGCTTACTGGGCCATCATGTCTGTAATAATGCCGACCCGCATTGTCGCCAGGCTGTTTAACAGAGCCCCCGTTACCACGGGGGTGGTGCCCCTGATGGAGGTGGGTCGGTCTCCGTTGTCCGAGACCTCAGCTCGCCCCAAGCTGAGCCCCCAGCCAAGCGTGAAGCCATGCGTCTCTATTATCCTCGGAATGAGGCGAGCTCGTGACGCTCTTGGCGACGACCAGCCAACGATCGTAGCTCAGCACCTTCTTACAGCGCGGGTTGAAGCTGCGGGCGAGATAACATTCCTATATTTAGCGGCAATTGACTATTAAATCACATAATATATTTTATTATAATAATAATCAAACACCCGGTTCCGACATGTCAGGTCGGGGGGTGACGTATCACTAGTTTCTCGGGCTGTCAGCGCGCTTGGCAGCGTTGACCCACTCACCCGGGCGACAGGCTGCGCTTCCTCGACACCGGCATACTGTTGACCTCCCTCGACCTCGCCGACGCGCCCACGGGACTGGTCTGCGTCCTGAGGGCTTTCTGCTGCGTAAACAGTGCCCATCTGCGGACCGTGTTCTCCTTGTTTTGTTCACCGATCCTCCACAGCTCGTCAAACGCCTCGTCGGCGGCTTTGTCGGCGGCCGTCGGCGACGTCGATACGTCGGCAAATGTGAACGTCGGGTACGTCCTGTCCGCGACCGTCGGCGGGTGATGCTGTGATTTACGCATGCTGATTGGCGGTAGGGCCGTATCAGCGTCTTCGCTTGCCGGCGGACGCGCGACTGCAACGTGGTAAGCTGTTGGTTAGTTCTCGAGAAAACAAGATGTGGAGATGTCAGTCTGGACCATGCAAATATTATCCAACATATATATATATATATATATCAAAACATTCTGCAGAAACTGATCATTTGCTTGAATTACATTATACATAAGCGAAACGGAGTGGGAAGAAGAGAGAGGAACCCAGAGGAAAGGAAGGAGGAAAGAAAACTGTTGCCATCGGCTAATAGCCAACTGCAAGAGAGATAAGAACACAACAACAACATCATGAATCTACTTTTCATTTATCCGGTCGAGGTGGGTCCCTCCTCGTGGTGACCGGTGCCCGCAAAGAGGGCTCTCGTGCACATCCTTAATCATCACTTTCTTCATTTCCCCTTCATCAGCCTTTCTCTTCTTACTTTCATTACCTTCTTCTTCATCCGTGCCGGCCCTCTTTGCGATCCAAACGCCCACCAGTCCCCCCCCCCCCCCCAAAATAGTTTGTTTACGGCTTGTTCCCCTGATGACGACCCTTGCAATGATTAGGTTATGATTCGACTCTCTGATTGATTTGACAGCACTTGGGCTTGGGCACAGATTGCGTCGGTTGTATGCCCAGTGCAGGAGGTCCCTCTAGGCACCGTCCCAGGGCCGGGGGCCAACTGCACTGTTAGAAGGCTGATTGCGTCTGTGTCCCATCCGGACGTGAAATTAGCACTTTCCTACATACCTCCTGATACACGCAGAAATCGTAAACTGGCTCTACTTCATGAATGGTGTATGTTGTCATGTCTAGCTGCCCCATGAAATAGACCCTGTTCCGTTTACAAGGCCCTATGTAGTAGAACCAACACGGGTTAGTTGAGTCTGTCAATCCGGGAAACTTTTGTAGGTTGTCCCCAATTAACCATGGCTTACAGCACAAACCACGCACCTGGGAACCCCCCTCTCCCTTCAATCTCATACACCCACGCTATAAAAAGCAACAAACGTCCCCGATCTTTATTCGACACCCCAATCACGTTAGACACTGTACTTAAATCATTCACTACTACTGAAACTCAGCCACGATTTTTTATTATTCAACGAGAGGACGAAAAATCGTTTCTTACGGAGTCGCCCTTTGTAATTGTCAAAGCTCTTCAATGTATTGGTGCACCGTGAAAAATGCCAGAAAGCGACGAAATGGCACTATTCTAGTGGAAACGACCTCGGATAAACAATCCGAATTATTATCCAAGGCAACGTCATTCGGTAACCGCTACAACATCTCGGTTAAGCCTCATACCAGCCTTAACACATCCAAGGGAGTCATAAGATGTCCCGATTTAATGTACGCAAGCGACGAAGAGATAAAAGAAGAACTTGCCTCACAAGGTGTTATTGATTTGTACCGTATTAAATCACGCATTGATGGTCAACTAAAGCCAACCGCCACATTTATTCTCACCTTCAGAACCCCCAAACTCCCCAACAAAATAGTTGCTGGTTTCCACATCCTGGACGTTAAAACGTACGTACCTAATCCCATGAGATGTTTTACCTGCCAAAGATTTGGTCATATAAAAAAAACAATGTAATAATGCGCCTACTTGCCGGGTTTGTGGTCTTGATTACCATGAAGACACTGCCTGCACATCCCCAACAAAATGCGTTAACTGCCAAGGTCCCCACATTGCCTCCTCCCGAGATTGCCCGAAGTGGATCGAGGAGAGGAAAATACAAGACAATAATGACCCTGGAACGTGTCTCAATCGCTGAAGCAAAACGTAGGTACAACGTCATGAAGCCACCCACAAACCTACCTTTTATACATGCACATGTTGTCGCCAGCCAACATGCAGAATCAGCGGCTCGCGATGGAATTAAAGATGACGAGAATGCTCAACTTAAGGGGAAGGATGAGTCTTACTTTTGCAGTGGTACAGCAAATTCGCTATAACTCGTAAACCAATAGCTCAATATTCATGAAACTTTTTTCTAGCACAGACAACTCCTGTAAAAGTTAGGTGTGGGTCCCGGCTTTTTTAAATTCTCGCCGTCGTATCCGCAAATATTTTTTAAAGTTGACTTTTTAATAGAACTAGATAGAGAAAATCTAAAACCCACACATAAAATGTACGCTTATAATTACAATGTCCTATGAATTTAAAAACGGCATCACGATTAGGCAAGCTACAATTTGGTGTTTAAATTGGACAGAATTTGAAGCGAATGTGCTGCCCTCCATAGAAATGTCTCCGAACCAGTACACTCCGACTGCAAGATTCTTGGAGGGGAAGTTTTGCGCGAGTGAGAAGCTCGTTTGAGAGAGAGATGCACAGCCATAGACGACCCTTCTTTCAACAACAAAAGCCAGCGGCCGGCCGGCCGGATAGCCGCCTGGCTGGCTGGGTTGTAAATATCTGCTGTAAATACATTTGAAATGCATTTGAAAGGAGCACGGTCGGTCGACCACTAATAAAACACTTCTCGTGAGTTAGAAGATTTTGATTCGGAAATTTTGAACGATGTTCACGAGGTTCACAAATCTATTACTTATATGTAAATACAAATTCACAACATTATTCTTTATAAATTTTTTTATAAATGTTAAGAGTGATGATAAGAAATCCCTAAAATATTGTTTATAATTGTATGTAGTTAGCCTATATTACACAAAATGGAGTCAAGTTTTACCCCTTTCTCATGTCGATTTACAAACTCAGTATTGGTGCGAGAATGTCCAATTCGTATATATATATATATAAAATTAAAATAAAGCTTTAGTGTTTCAATTAAAATATATATATATATATATATATAGGCCCAGATATATATATATATATATATATATATATATATATTTGTATATGGAGTGATCCAGAAATTAAAAAACAACCCCGACTGGGAATCGAACCCCAGGTGTCCCACTTGCCGGGTGGGCTCCATAACTTTTACACCACTGAGACTGGTAATTCGTCGGCTGGATTGTGTGCATTATGACATTATGGCGCCCACCCGGCAAGTGCTCGGGATACCTGACTTCGATTCCCAGTCGGGGTTGGTTTTTTACTTTCCGGATTTTCACCACCACCATCACGAAAAGAGTGTTTTTGAAAATAATATCGATTTAATATATGTTATAACTTATAAGGAAACATTTGTTTAGATAAAACCAATCCTTGTAATACATTCTGCAACCAACAAAATATAAAAAATCGTATATAATAGTATATGAAATCTGGTGTTTATAGTAAGCCACTATGAGTTTTATATAAGTGAACTAAGACAGAAAGTTAAAAATCCTACCCCGCTGGGAATCGAATCCAAGACTCCCACGCCGGCAAGTGGTAGACCTGGGTTCGATTCTCAGCGGGGTCGGAATTTTTAACTTTCTGTCTTAGTTCACACATATACATATATTTTATGGGACAAGACACAAAGTAAAACAACCGACCCTGCTGGCAATCGAACCCAGCGGGGCTATTCTCTAAATATGAGCAGTGAGCACGTGATCGAGTTATGACGGTTTTTTACTACGCGATGCGTTATTATGAGTCATAACTTTTATCACTTTCTCAATACTACGCCGTTCCGCCTCAACGCGTATATAATTTATTTAGTACAAATGTGTTCCAATTTGTTGGATAAATTTAATTTATACAGACACTTAGCAAGATAGCAAGAAGGTATTACAATCATTTCCCGTTCGAATTAATCGCGAAGTTTTAGGTTATATAAGACTCGTACCGTAAGTTATGAAATCATAGCTTATCGCATGGTACAAATATCACGGGATTTTTGAGGTGATAGGTAATATGACGTGCTCTCATTTCGAGAATAGCTGGGTCTCCCACTTGTCGGGCGGGCCACAGCTACAGAGGAACACATTTTTATGATATTCAGCCCTAACATATTTCAGTTTATGTGTTTATAACTATATTGACAAGTGGGCCGCGACACCCACAGACCCATTTTCTGAGAAAGGACCGGAACATGTATTGTCATTACGAGGGGTAAGGGGTAGTAGCAGTTTGGATTGTTCTTTGACGACGGCCTCCCTTGGCACAAGATATCGAGACACGCTGTGACATGGACTAATTTCACTATAGATCCGTATACGTAAAGTCTTGTAGTCAACAATGGAATTTAATCATTTTGTGAAATTAAAGTGTCAACGATACGTACAGCGTTTGAAAAGAATCTTACCATAAATGTATCGATAACTGTGGTTGTATTTTGTGATATTCTAACATTGAGCAATAATTATTGGTCATGTCAATAAATATCACGCTTCCGTGAACGTTATACCTGCGATCACAACGAGTCATGTCTGAACTTTGTTATTGTGTTACGTCTCTGTCACTTCAGCTATTCTATTCTAGACAACGAGCTTATGCTCCATAAAGGTGAAATGCAAATAAAAAAAAGTACTCTACGCGGGACTTGAACCCACGAGCTGTCACACCTGCCAAATAGGCCCACAGAGAAGGGTGTATAGTTTTATTTATTTAGTGTCCATCCTGTTCAGTTATCAAACTGATTTACAAAAGAGGACAATAAATAGAACTATGCGTACAAATAATACAAATAATAATGCAAATTAATAAAATAACAAGAATAGAATATCATGATGTAAGGCCTACTGTTACTTAGTTTTACAAAACTGATTTGGTTGTTTCGTCTACGTAAGCTCCCGATGCTTGTTTGTAGTAGTTGGCTAAGAGCGTTACCGCCATTCAATCACCGTCAGTAACCACATGACAATCCAAACAGGACCTCGGTAGCATTGATATCCACAACATGCGAAGCTACGCAACACTCTAGTTTTCACCAACCCTTTCAGCATATTGACGGCTGCTGTCTTGTGCATAATGTCCTAGCTATAGTGTGGGTTTCCTTCGTTGTCTTCTACAAGATAAACGACAAGTCAAGTGCAGGTTGCATATTCTACAAGAACTGTGTGTACTCTCTTCGTCGGGTGCGAGGGTCGAGAGTAACACCGCATTTTAACGTCTATTGTGCGTTCTTCTTGAGATCGCTCCCTCAGTATAAGCTAATTCATTCGTAAAGCATTCATTTATATGCAATGCAATTAGCGATACTCAACTTTTGCCATGGTGTGCTCGAAAACATTTATTATTATCAAATTGTATATTCATTCTATTCCATTGTATTTTATATTACGTTTAGATTTTCTTCTATTCTGTGGGTTTTATAGTTATCTCTGGTACAGGGTTGCAGGTGTGAAAAAGTAACGAACTCACCCCCATGTTGCTTGTCAGTAAACAAACAATTGGAGAGGCTTGTACTGTCTACTCAGCGATCTCGGGTAGCAGTGACCCAGTAACCGAGGCATGCAGTTTGCAAGCTAGTCAGCTGGCACAATTTCCAGTAAAAAACTAACGCCACCGCACCAGGGCTTTCTTCATTCAACATGGCCCTGCCCTCAAGATAAACAAAAGAACCGCGCCGCCCCGCACCTCCATCTTCTACAGCAGTGGGGATACAGACTCGCTCAAGACCGCGCGCCTCGTCTGACAATAGTCTTTTGACGTTAGGCTCTTGATTGAGAAGGACGTGATAGGGACTCGTGAACCAGCCAGCCAGATACAATTCTGGCGGAACGTCGAGCAATGGGTGACAGACTTCGGTCTGCACCAGTATACTCACACAAGCGGCGGAATATCCCGGTAGACAACAAATCCATATATATATAAATGAAATTATTATACTATCAACAGAGTAACAGTGTGTAAATGAATTATTCATGGCAGCATTTGCCGATTGTTCTATTTAAAAATGTCACTTTTTCTAGCTTCATAACGGAATCGCCAAAGCTCGTCATCATCGTCGTCTGTCTCGTCGCTGTCAGTCATCGCTTGCATGAAGGCTTATGATTATTGGGCGAAATTCCCCGGGTATCCATGCCCATTTCTGTGTCCCAAGTCTCTCGTATCAGTTTTTCACAGTGGTCGACTCGTTTTGACCATTCCGCTGCCGTTATGGCCTCTAGGGCATCATCTGAAACTCTTTTTGTGTTTTCCACTGTGTGTTCTCTGATTCACCCGATAATGTTATTTTAGTTTCGTTTGGTAGTAGGCCCTATGTACTTACATATTGTATAGGTTAGTGCATTTAGACTAAGGCCTAAGAACTACTTTAATTACGTTACTCTAGCAACCACAGTGGAACTAGAGTTACAAGCATAACTTTAAATTTAACTGAAAACGGCCATAGTAACCATAGGCTACAGCCCGTCTGAGCCTGGGGAAGAATTTACCCAGAGTGACTCTGTTAGTCGTAAGAAGCGACGAAAGGAGACCCTGTCCCTTCCCCCCCCCCCCCCCCCCCCACTGTCCAACTGAATAATTCTCCTCCCACTTGGCCCTGCCCTCCCTTGTTGGACTCCCGTTTGACGACCCACGCGACGTACAATTGATCTTATTCGGGTCTGGCTTTATTCTTCATCATCATCTTCATTACCACCCGCTCATCGTCTCGCTTCTTAGCCATCGTTGCACAAATATGAGACGTTAAGCCCCATTGATCAATCAAACGAGTAATGTAAACTAGGTTCTAGCCCATAGGAAGTTCCAACTCCTTTAGTATTAAAGTAATTGATGGCCCATGTTCAATTGAGAATCGGAGTTTAAGGACCTTACACGATATAAAACTAATTCACCACCTGTGGGGCAGCTTGCCTCAGCGGCACCAGTGGCGTCGTTACAACGGAACAATGCTGATTCGGATGTGGCTTTATTCTTCAGTATCATCTTTCTCATCTTCATTATCACCCGCTCATCGTCTCGATTAGCCATCGTTGCATAAATATGAGACGTTAAGCCCCATTAATCAATCAATGATGAAAATACAGCCCGATATTGTAATAAGTTTTTAAAGGAATCTGGGATACGAAATCAAATAAACTTTTATAAGCTTTGTCGGCGTTAGGGGCTTTTTATTTTTAAAGAAATTATCTAATACAGTGACAAGTTTGTCAGTATTTCACTGGTCCTGAACAACCTGCTCTCTTAGAAATGTGAAAATCGGATCCCCTTCGACCATAGTGCAACGTACCACAGCGTAACGCAACGTAACATAGGGTAGCGTAACGCCAGCGCAGGTCTTGTAACTAATCTCGCACACTCCCGCAAGAGCAGGATACGAGAACGTTTGTATAAATAAACAAGGTATTTATATGATTTCTTAAACATTATTTTGAAACCTTTTAGTGACGACTGTGCACAATTTCAAATGTGCAAAGAATGCTGACAACAGTAGAGCCCATAGTAAATTCGAGAGTATCCTGTGTCTTCAGCGTCATCGCCTGAGTTTCGGATCACAAGACAGACGCTTACACGAGTGAAATCAACCCCAGCCCCCCCCTCCCCAGGTCAGTGCCACGCACCGGTCATTTGGATTTGACAACACACCCCTCACCCGAGTTACGTGTCTGAGGTACGGAACCGTAGCTGACAAGGGTGAGTAATATTCATGTGGGATGAATGATCAAGGTCAGCTTGGCCTCGGTCACATCAAAAAAGCCCCCACCACCGTCCTGGTTGCCGGTCTGCCGCCCATCAAGAAAGTTGCTGCTTGTCTGCACACGGTGGTTCTTGCCGACGGCGGTGAGGTGTGTGTGTGTGTGGATACAACGAGTTTGGCCAATAAGGTTATGGTCATACAAACCAGCAAACCTTATTCACCCGCATGACCAACCTCACCGAGGCCATCATTGACATATCGTGTGGCGGGTACCATACAGTTCTTGTCTCGTCCTCTCAGGCACTCTTGATAACTGGGCGGAATAACGAAGGCCAGCTTGGTCTTGACTTAGCCGATACCTTGTCCAGCTTCACGCGAGTATCGACTTCGTCTCCACCCGTGGCTGCCGTGTCCTGTGGTTATTACCACACTGGTCCTCAGAGTCGATTGGACGACCTGGGCTTGGGGTAATAATGGAAATGGTCAGTTGGGTACCGGTGACAGGGTTAAGAGATCCGCCCCCTCTCGAATGATTGGCCTCGAGTATCAGACTGTCTCCCAGGTCATCGCTGTTCGCGCAACACTGCGATGTTGACACAGGAAGGGGATGAGTTTGTGTGCGGTAATGGACTAAGTGGTCAGTTGGGTCCGCGGAAGGAAACCTTTTCGGTGGCGACTCGGTTGCCAAAGTCACCAACGGTGATTGTTGAACAGGTGGCCTTTGCTGAGACGTATTCTTTACTCTTGATAGTTGAGAAGGCAAACATTACACCGGCACCTCAACTAGGGATCCGTGTTGAAGAGAGGGGCGACCGGGTGAGGAATGGTACAACAGAATTAGAACGGAACATCATGACCACTCTCGAGTGTCCTGTTTGCTTCAATGTCATTATCAATCGATAATGTCTGTCAATCGAGACAGTCTGGTCCTCGAGGCCAATCATTCGAGAGGGGGCGGATCTCTTAACCCTGTCCCCGGTACACAACTGACCATTTCCATTATTACCCCAAGCCCAGGTCGTCCCATCGTCTCTAAGGACCACAGTGTGGTAATAACCACAGGACACGGCAGATGACGGCGTCGATACTCGCGTGAAGCTGGACAAGGTTTCGGCTACGTCAAGACCAAGCTGGCCTTCGTTATTCCGCCCAGTTATCAAGAGTGCCTGAGAGGCCGAGACAAGAACTGTATGGTACCCGCCACACGAAATGTCAATGATGGCCTCGGGGAGGTTGGTCACGCGGGTGAATGAAGTTTGCTGGTTTGTATGACCATAACCTTATTGGCCAAACTCGTTGTATCCACACACACACACCTCACCGCCGTCGGCAAGAACCACCGTGTGCAGACAAGCAGCAACCTTCTTGATGGGCGGCAGACCGGCAACCAGGACGGACCGGTCGAGGTGGGTCCCTCCTCGTGGTGACCGGTGCCCGCAAAGAGGGCTCTCGTGCACATCTTTAATCATCACTAGCTTCATTCTGCCTTCATCATCCTTTCTCTTCTTACTTTCATCACCTTCTTCCTCATCCGTGCCGGCCCTCTTAGCGATCCAAACGCCCACCAGTCCCCCCCGAAATGGTTTGTTTACGGCTTGTTCCCCTGATGACGACCCCAGCAATGATTAGGTTATGATTCGACTCTCTGATTGATTTGACAGCACTTGGGCTTGGGCACAGATTGCGTCGGTTGTATGCCCAGTGCAGGAGGTCCCTCTAGGCACCGTCCCAGGGCCGGGGGCGAACTGACTGTTAGAAGGCTGATTGCGTCTGTGTCCAATCCGGACGTGAAATTAGCACTTTCCTACTTATCCTCCTGATGCACGCAGAAATCGTAAACTAGCTCTACTTCATGAATGGTGTATGTTGTAATGTCTGTCTGCCCCATGAAGTAGACCCTGTTCCGTTTACAAGACCCTATGTGGTAGAACCAACACGGGTTAGTAAGTATTTATATATACAATTCGACTTAAATTTAGAACACACGTGTACGAGATTTTTCAATTTATTATTTTAAATCGAAAGAAGTACAGGTCCGCAATGTTGAATAAATCAACTCGCAGGAGTTAACTTTAAACTCCTGCCACAAAGCAGGAGTTAAATTTTAGAGTTAAATAAACCCCAAAACTGGTGTACTTCCTTTTGTGGACTCGGAAACTGGAGTAAAGTGTGGCCTACTTAAAAAAAACTCTTTTATCTTAACTTCGCTTTGTAGATTCGGGCCTAGGGGTGATACTTTCTTGTTTATCCTAAATGGTTCTACATACCCTGGTGCTAGTTTGGCTGAAAAATTGGCATTGCATCTGAAATTGCATAATTCTTCTTGTAGCTACAATCTACAACCAATTGTACTAGACTTCTTGGAAAACCGTTGTTTGAGAACAATTCGGATACGTTCATTAGCGATTGCTAATTTAGTACATCGGAAAAAGATTGTTGGTCCGCTTGCATTTCCTGTACATGAATGTTTGCCACATCGTCAACAACAGCATTCTGAATATGAAGTTCTTCTTGCGGAGCAATATTACCTAATGCACGATTGTTACCTTCAGTAGAATAATGCTGCCTCCGCAGCTGCTTCAATGCACCTGTAGGTATCTACACCATGAATCAAACGCAAATGTGTACATAATGATCGTATATTGGATTGATTAATCTGGAAAACATAACATGTAGGCATGATTGCAACGAAAAATTACACGTTTACACTAACTAACTAGTAAGCTAATGACGATTAATTATTATTCGTTAACTGGTTCATTTTTAGTATACTACAGACATTATTTGAGCTACAAAACTGTTGTCTTATTGTTGTGTGTCAATATCGGTTTCTTCAGCATTGGCAAATTGACAACGTATTTTTAACTTCATCTGTTAATAATGGAATTAGTTAACTACGGCACCGTAAAACTCTGTAGTATCTGCTACAATCAATTGTACTAGACTTCGTGGAAAACCAACAACATATACAGTTGTCAGGAACACTTGCATTCATTCGATACTATAACAAAGTATTTATAAGTTATTATATCATTTGTTTTTGTCACTGTAATGCACACATTAATTGCATGGCACATCAATTAGGCCTATGTGCAGAGACTTATGTATCGGATTGTGAGCTCACGCTATTCTGTTGTTTGCCACAATTACCCCAATTTACCTACATCTATCTGAACTTATGAGTACCTGTAACATGTTATTGGTTTCACAATATTATATTACACCGTGTTCTTAATTTGTGCTATGTGGCAATAGCAAGGTGGGCCATTTGTTTGTAGGCCTAGTTCATGCAATGCACTCGTCGCAAAAAGTGTGCAAATTCAACTATTTCTTGTTGACTTTATCGTGCCAATTTTATTTCAGTATACATCTTTACAACAACGCATGTTAAACTAAATAATCTTAATAAATAACAAAATTTATTGCAAGGCCCAACTAACCATCCTGAAAAATATTTTGGGGGGGAAGTGCGAGTGCCCAATTAAGTCGATTTACTATCAGACTCGTTACCTTAATTTTACTAATTCCAGAGTCCAATTCGAGTGCCTCACTTACAAAATTGGTTGTTGACCAGGCCACTGAGTATGAAGTTGTTCAGATGGATCATGTGTCGAGCTTTCAGCAAAGATTACTGACTAGAGAAGATGTTTCATTCATATGGGAATTCATCTGCGCGTGTCTGAGCGAAATTTTCTAAGTCCGACGTGTAGTTCGAATTCTCACCGCAAGAGTCGCTCTTCCAAAAGTTTAAAACTCAAGGTCCACTAAATCCCCTGGCACGTACTAGCGATCTAGTAGACCTTGTTTAACGGTAACGAAGTCAAACGCAAGGTCTACTAGATCGCTAGTAGCCGCCAGGGTATTTAGTGGACCTTGGTCAAACGTGCAGAACTAGCGCTCCTTGCGTTGAGAATTCGTACTAGTGGTGAGACTTAGAAAATTTCGAAAAATTTCGCGCAGATATTTTAACACGGCGATGAAACATCTTCTCTAGTCAGTAATCTTTGCTTTCAGTTCCAAATTAATTGCGCAGTCGTAGATCTCGACTGTAGAAACTAAATAAGTTGGGATCCATTATTTCCCATGCCGCTGTTATTATGATTCTTAGTACACAATAAAAACATGCTTATCTTATCAAATTACTAACAATTCTTTAAATCACTGATCATTGTAGTGACAGCAAAAAACTTACCATCCCAGGTCGTTCGCACATCGTAAATAAAAGTCTGGTAAAAAGCCACACGTGTTGGATTTCTGCCGGGTAATGGGCGTGAAGAGCATGGAACATCTTGAAGCAGGTGTCAAGTGCATTCAAAGGCGAATCAAGTTTGTACTTAACGTCGTCTACGACAACGTTCGAGATTGTGGAGAGGACGTTGTCAACGATGAGGAGATTGTTGACAGTGTTGGTTGAGCAGTCCGTTTAAACTTCATAACTTTTCTTGACGATAACTTAACGCCTGTTGCAGTTCTCCAACAGTCTGTAAAATATTACGAACAAATTGGAATAAATACTTTATTTTGTAACAATAGGCCTTGCTGCACTCCCTTAAATCGACCCCCGCGATGTGTAATGTCTTAATAAATACATGTGATAACATTTGGTGACTCCACCTAGCAAAGCGCTGAATTAAAGAAATACGTAGAACTAAGGTTGCATAAGGTTAATATTATTCATGAGTGTTTCTGTATGAAGTTATTTCATCATCTGTCTCACTTCAATCTTTGTGGCTCGGAACTCTCGACTCAACGAATAACTCGACTCAAAACCAGAAGTACTACATACTTGCCCATCCCTGGTAGTTAACACAATAGCACTTGGCAGTTTTGCATTACAAATAATGTAATGTACAGTTTTACATTACTTTCTCATCTTCATTATCACTCGCTCATCGTCTCGATTAGTTTGCAAAAATATAAGACGTTAAGCCCAAATATCAATCAATCATTAGCCATTGTTGCAAAAATATGAGACGTTATGCCTGCCCAGGGACTGCCACCTTATCGTGGTGGGCAGGTTTGCGTGCTTTGTTGATCCCGAGAGCTATGCCGGCGGAAGCGTATGCTTCTGGTAGGGCCACCCAAGCCGGACTGGTCGAGGAGGAGAAGTCAGACGAAGTGCAGTCCACACCCCAATCCCCTTTCCCCCCCCCACTGTCCCATTGAATATTTCTCCTCCCACTTGGCCCTGCCCTCCCTTGCTGGACTCCCGTATGACGACTTACGCGACGTACAATGGATCTGATTCGGATGTGGTTTTATTCTTCATTATCATCTTTCTCATATTCATTATCACCCGCTCATCGTCTCGATTAGCCATCGTTGCATAAATATGAGACGTTAAGCCTTATTAATCAATCAATGAGACGTTATGACATTATCACGTTCACTTCACTTCAGTCTTCGGCCGAGTATGGGATTTATAATGAATGTTAAATGAAACTCACCTGTCGTGCTCGTATTCCAAATTTCCTTCAATTTGCTCCAGTACCATTAACACTGACAGTTTCGAAATGCGGAAACGCGTTGACAAGTCGTGGTCGTCGTACATTTCAACTTAATTCTTACGTTCCCTTATTACCTTCGGCCGTCTCTCCTTCATTTCGAGAAACTGGATATCACCTGCATCATCGTCACTTGAAAATGACTCCTCTTCTTATCTTTCGTCTAGTGGAAGGATATAGTACCTTCGCATACCGATAACGTGCGTCATCCCATGGGTCCAAGCTCTTCCCTCGTACTGGTCCTGGTGTACGACCTTGTTGTTCTTCCCTCTACTTCTCTCTTCCGCTCTTGTATGTTTAATCCTCTTTCGTAGATGGCCACTCACTCCTTAAACCCCGGTTGATGTTTATTCCTCGAAGTTTAGACGTGAACTCCCCGATCTGGCCAATCCTCCATTCCCACCTCGACACTCCCGACATCCTAGCACTTAAACCCCACCAAGAGATAGATTTTGTTAGAAAATACCGTTCTTCTTTCTTCAAACCGTTTTCCCGCTCGTATCAGTCAATTAGCTCTCAGCACTCTCTCTGTCTCAATAAAGTGGGGGCCTGCCACCCTTGTACATTTTAATAAAACAAAGTCCAACTCACTAAGGTTTTCTCACGATACCCGTTCGTTGCCCACTCCCGACAAAGTGTTGAAACACTGACACATGCACATTCCGCGAGTAGTACACTCAACTTGTGCATGCATCCTGTTAGGATTCCTGCCTAGGGACTGCCACCTTATCGTGGTGGGCAGGTTTGCGTGCTTTGTTGATCCCGAGAGCTATGCCGGCGGAAGCGTATGCTTCTGGTAGGGCCACCCAAGCCGGACTGGTCGAGGAGGAGAAGCAGTGTTTCCAGATCCAAAATGTAAAACTATGGAATCATTGGCTGAAAAGTATGGTATCCACTAGAAAATTATGGTACGCATACTGCCACCTACCGGGATTAGATATAACAAAACCAAAACTTCTTTATCGGCTATACGATATGCTTGTGCGTGGGTTGTGGGTGGGGGGGGGGGGGTGAGTTGGGTTGGGCAAAGGAAGCTGAGAGTAAAATATAATTCAATACACATTTATGTTATGTTATTAATGTTATTATTACTATGTTATTACACATAATATGAGTATAATTCCTTATTTTTAACAGAATAATTGAAAATATAAGAAAATAACATAGGGTCATTTAATGTTCAAAATTTATGTTTACACATGAAGTAATATAGCTGCACATAAGATCAACTTCCAGGGTGCTTAGTCAAACAGAACTTCAATATTATCTGTATCACAGGCTTCTTCTTCTTTTTGAGGGTACAGATTTTTTGAGGTCATCATGGAAATCATTTTCTTAGATGGAGCAAAAGCAAAACAGCCTTCACTTTGTACACATTGTGATGACAAAATGAGACCATTTACAGTGTTAGTAAAGAGTTTATTTCGAATGTTGGTTTTAATCAGGTTTACCTTAGAAAATACTCTCTCACAAGCAGCGTTAGAGTGTGGTAAAATCAACACATTTAAAACAAAATCTGCAACATTTTTAAATGGATGTTCTTGTGCCAAATCTTGTATATTACCAACTTCAAACCAATATTTATCCACTTCCTGTATGTTTTTAATATTTTCAGGAATATCATCATTCTTACTACATGTAACTAGCCTTCTCCATTCATCATCAATGGATTGCACTTTGTTAACATTTCCCAAATCGATTAAACGGGGCAGTTCCTTCATTATAGAATAGATTGATTCTGGCTTTTGTTTTACATTAGGATTAAACACATGTATTTGTGAAAGAACCTGATCTTTAAAATCATAACGTGTTTTCATTTCTTGGCAACCTGTCATTAGAAATTGACGACAACGAAATAAAAAATCTGTCTTTGCTCCCTTTTCAAGAGAATCAATCTTTTGCATAACTCCAATACCTAAATACATATTGTCAAGCTGTTTAAACTTAGCAGTATCAGAAGGATCAATACTGGCTAAGCCAACTTTATTAACCATGACTGGTTCCATGTAAGCCTTTAGTAGCTCATCATATGTATCTCTCATCCTTGAATGAAGGGCAGTAATGACAACTTTTTCATTCTGAAAATATTCATTAAGAGAAACGAATTTTGGAAGAACCCATTCTAAAAAGGAATAAAAAAGCTTTACACTTGGATCATTTAATGCATTGGAAATTTGCTCTGAAGCCTCTACTCGGTGTTCCATCCACTGTGATGTGAAAAACAATTGCAAAGGACACCACTGCTCATTAATCCTTTTTACCACACTGTTGAGAGACAGCCATCTGGTTTGGGAAGGTCTCAATATTTTGTGTGGGTCTGCTGAACAAAAGTCTTGAAATTCAGAAAACTGGGCTTGTCTTTTGGCACTGGATTTAAAGAAATTATAAACGTTTCGGGCCAAGTCCTCACATCTTCTGGGTAGAACCTTACATGCCTCACTGGCGCAGAGGTGAAGGGAGTGACAAATACATTTTTGTAGACGTATTCCAGGGAAATTCATTGCTAATCTGCTACACACAGAATTTTTTGAACCAAACATAGTATTGCACCCATCTGATGCAAAGCCTACAATGTTTTCAAATGGAATGCCCATTGATGCAAAAGACTCAATCATTTTGTTGTACAACATTTCTCCTGTAGCTCCTACATTTGCTTCATTAGGATTACTATTAGAAAAAACTTGAACCAGGTTCCAAAAGCGACAATAGAGTGACCAAATAGAGTGACAAATTAGTGCCAAGCTTGTACAGACAATAGTCTTGCAACACAATACATAAAAACAACCATTACAATCAATACGTACAACAATTTGTGAAGCAAGTGTAAAATAAGTGTAAAATTAGTGCCAGGCTTGCACTGGGAACAATGAGAACAATGGTCATGCAGGCAGCATCACAGAGGAATAGATCTCAGTTAAAAATGTCATTTATAACATATAAGGTTTTATCGATTAAGTACCTTTTAAGAGCGGACCTGAATACTTCCAACTTATTAATATTTGTGACCCTCTTGGGTAAAGCGTTGAAGATTTTGATGCCCAAGAAGTCAGGGCTTTTTTGCGTTAGCTCAAGCTTGCGAGGTTGCACATGGTAGTTACCTTTAGTCCTGGTATTGTGACTATGAATGTCCCCATTGAGCACTGATTTCTCTGCATTTATATTGATTATTGAATACTAGTACTTTGTTCTTCCTAACAATACCCCAACAATACCACTTTATGAGGAACAATTTTAAAGAAATTCAATCCCATGCATTATCGGATCATATGAAAGTTATGTTTTTCCATCAAAAAACTGTAGCTGTGCGATTCAAGTCATCGACAAAAGATAAACAAGAATATTATACAAAACACTGGAGCACTTTTCACCCGACGTTTGCTGTTATATTGCCACAAATTAAATCACACACACGTAAATCGATTGACAATGAGATGAAGCTGCTGCTGTTGCACCTCTAGCTCTGTTTGTTTGGCCCCGATCATGGATGCTGTGTGCTACTGGTCCTGGTCCTGGTCCATGGTGGTGGTGGTGGTGGTGGTGGTGGTGGTACACAGTGAGCGCCAGTCGTGGAGTAAAGTTCCGCTCCACACCTGAAACAATATCAATTTGAAATAATTTTAGACAATATGCAGCTACAAGATGAAAATTATCGGTTATATTTGAAGAAATTTTAAAAATTCTATTGCAAAAGTGTGTTCCCTCACCAATAGGTATCAGGTGCTTGAAAAACAGTTGCCTATTCAAACCAATTCAATAAATATAAAATTAAGTAATTTTAAAGTAAAATTTGCTGCTGGAGAAATACTAGTTTTTACTTGTTAATACTTGTTGCTAGGTACCACCTCTACAGCAAGGAGTGAAAATAAATTACCTACCTATTTATTTATTTAAACAATAAAATAAATAAACAAATAGCTTTGTAATGGAAAAGAATAAAATGATGCATAAAAATAATTAAATAAATGAAGCAATTTTTAAAAAGAAATATAATAAAATCAACATGAAACATTGTTTGGGAATGATTTACATAAGCTTTTGTACCAATAACTCTTTTCTCATAAACCGTTCTGAAACAGGTTAATTATCAATACTGTCTGCCTACCTAAGGTCATGTATGCATATAGGTACATTTTGTGGGTGGGATTAAGGCATGTAGGCCTACATATTCATTAATCAATTCATCCAACCACGGTGTATCGACATGTGACTGATGTGAGGTGTCACTAATAATTGTTTCTATTTTCTAATTTGTTACACAAAAATCTAATATTTACAGCTTTCAATTTGGAACACACATGTACAAAATATTTCAATTAATTATTTTAAATCTGAAGAAGCACGGGTCCGCTATGTTGAATAAATCAACTCTCGGGAGTAAAAACCCGTCTGGTCTGTCCCTTCCCCCCCACTGTCTCACTGAATATTTCTCCTCCCACTTGGCCCTGCCCCTCCCTTGCTGGACTCCCGTATGACGACCCACGCGACGTACAATGGACCTGATTCGGATGTGGCTTTACTCTTCATCATCATCTTTCTCATCTTCATTATCACCCGCTCATCGTCTCGATTGGCCATAGTTGCGAAAATATGAGACGTTAAGCCCCATTAATCAATCATTGGGACATTCTTTGCGTTTAAATATATGTATTTGTGTAAATCTGGCATGCTGGCTCACAGGGAAGAGTTTGACGATAAAGGGGAACATGGAATGGAGGATGAAGAGGATGAAGCACTCAAAGATCTTGATGAATTGATGAGATAAAGCGGGTTTGTGGTGAGTCGGGAGGAAAACAACTCGTCGATCGGCACAAAATATGGCCACGTGATGGGGGTAGGACATTATCTTCGGTGCTGATGCCAGTTGATGGATATTTCATGATCTATAACACCTGCCCAGCGACTGCAACCTTATCGTGGTGGGCAGGTTTGCGTGCTTTAAGGATCCCGAGAGCTATGCCGGCGGAAGCTCATGCTTCTGGTAGGGCCACCCTAACTGGACTGGTCGAGGAGAAGTCAGACGAAATGCAGTCCACATCGTCCCCACTCCCTTTTCCTCCCCTTCCCTTTTCCTCCCCGCCCTCCTATATGCCCCTTTCATCCAAACAGCCCCCTATTTCATGTTCTTGAGCAGAACACAAATAAACAACCTCGGAATAATATTAATCCACCTCTGGCAGACCTCTGGCGTTAACATAAACTCAATAATAATTACTGAAAAACGCTCCACGTTGCCAGATAAGTGATTTTTTTCAATGAATCAAAGCAAACATATTATCTTATAACAAATCGTATACTAAAAAAAGAACAAAAAAAATACCTTGATAGTAAACAAAATTTGTATTTTCAAGATGGCGGTTTAAGTTCCAACCTTAGAATATTTGTACATTATTTCTCGATATGTTGCTATTAATTGCATGAAATATTATTTAAATGCGTTAAGAAGTTTTCTTTAAATAAATTAAAACCTTGAAGTTGATTTTTTAAACGATTTCTGCATAATGCAACCCCCCACCCCCCCCCTAACCTTGGGCAAAGTCATTTTCGATCTGCATAATTTGAAGAAGGGGTATTTAATCGTAGGGGCCTAGTTTGCACGTACATCCAAAACCCCCCCTAACCTCTGGCAAACTACCCAACCCCCCCCCCCCCCCCTAACCACAGGCAAAGTCACTTTCAGGCGCAAATGTGCATAATTGCATAATTTGAAGTTGGGGTATTTAATCAAAGGGGCCTAGTTTGCACGTATTATTGAGACTGTGACGCATCAGATAATTCCTCGCTATCGCTTTCTTCAGATAGGCCTACTACTGTTTCAGATCCCGGCTTGTATAGTTTTCTAACCATTTTGAAAAATTGATGCATTCTCTCAGAATGTTTTGTAAATGCCCTCTTCCAAAGAAATTAGCAGAGGTACCCGTCGTAATGCTTTTTCTTTCGCCCGTTTCGTGGAACCTTAGCTCTGACTTCGCGCCAGACCCTCTCTATGTTCTGGGTGTGAGCCACAGTGTCCGGGTCTACAAAGTTCACCCAAATAGTAGCTTTCTTGCTCTTTTTTCCTGTTTTTTGTGTTGTTCTTCATCTTTCGCATGAGTATGCATTGAGTACGCATGCGGGTTTTTGCCCCATCGCCATATTCGGACTCTTGCCCCGTCCCGCGCTTTTCAAGTCGCGAGGTGGTGCCATCTCTCATGAACTGCGGCAACTTTCTCAATACGCTGGCGTAGTTGCTCATTTACCAGGAATATTTCCAATAAATATTACTTGTGTCTGAAGTTGATGGTTGTAAGTCTATTCCTTAAGTAACGTGTTGTTGAAATAACATCAGATATAAATAAATGTTATCTTCCCTCATAACTTGGCCGTTATTGACGTGAAGGCTCTCAAAATCTCACTAAAAACGTGTCGCCATGATAGCTTCCTGACATACAAGTCAGGTTCGCCAACCTCAACATCAGAAACTTTTCAGTGACTAATAGGACTCTTTCCCCATGCGGACTTTCACCCCGCTCTACTCTACACTAACGGACATTTCAAAGCGACAAAGAAAAAAATGGAAACTTCTCACCTTTCTTAGCTAATAGTGCAAAAAATAGCGACCGAAGATGGATTTTGACGTTTAAAGCGTGATTACCCCTGAAAATGTACAATTAACATGTATAATAAATTAGCTACTTATTCGAAATGTACTCATCAAGACATTTCATTAGAGTGGTCGCAAACGACATTTGTGACTAAGGAATTTCATGATGCCCAAAAAGACGCAGGGTCATAACTCCGAAGATAATGTCCAATTGGGTCTCAAACAGTTTTTTTAAAATAAGACAATTAAATGCATAGTTATAACTTATAACCTTACGTAAAACTAACTACTTTCTTACTACAAGACTCACAATTAATATTTGTACTATTTAGACCAAAATCTTTGGACACTCCTGGTTGGCTGTTCCACCAAAGTTGTGTTGGCTAACAAGTGAAAATCAAATTGTAATTATAAGAGGTACACAAAACCACTTTCAAACCTTTCGCACCGGGGGGGGGTTTCTATTAGTGGGCCCATGGTCTACAAGCTTCTTTGCCATTTCCTGCCTAGGGACTGCTACCTTATCGTGGTGGGCAGGTGTGTGTGTGCTTTGTTGATCCCGAGAGCTATGCCGGCGGAAGTGTATGCTTCTGGTAGGACCACCTTAGCCGGACTGGTCGAGGAGGAGAAGTCAGACGAAGTGCAGTCCACACCCCAATCCCCTTTCCTCACGCGCCCTCCTACTTGCCCCTTTTCTCTAAAGAGCCCCCAACGTCATCTTCATTACCACCCACTCATCGTCTTGATTAGACAAGTTGCAAAAATATAAGACGTTAAGCCCAAATATCTATCAAGCTTCTTTGCCATTTGTTCAGACAGTCTCCGTCAGACCAGGGACAATCGTCAGAGAACTTGTCCATGTAGAGTCTATTCAGTGCATTCACACGCGCTAACGTGAGACTCGACACCTGTTGTTCTTGAGCGACTCCCAACTTATTGCCGCAGTAAAGCGTAATTGGTTCTAGTGTTAATGCATTACAATGCGCGCCGGCATTGCGGTAACGCCAGGACTGGCCCTCCACATTAATACACACCAATGCTGATAAGAACAGATAGCATCAAACTAGTACTACATCGTTAGGGTGGTACCGTTGGGTGCGGAGAGTCAAGCTCAAAAGCGTTTCCTTTTTTGTGGCAGATACCATTTTGACGATCATTGGGATGAAATGGTAATCACCTGCGTCATGGTGACTACCCGTTTGTGGGTCAGTTCAGTGGCAGTAACGCGATAGGTCTGTAGTTACTATAATCAAGATGATCTCCTTTTTTGTAAATAGGTCTAAATTCTAATAATAATAATAATAATAATAATAATAATAATAATAATAATCATAATAATAACAAGTATTTATGGCAACTGCAATTAGATAATGGTCTGTAATTTTCGTAGTATAAATAACAGAATTAAGAGGTGAGAAATTACATTTTATAAATAAGTGGTCAATGCAAGTTTGAGAAAGAGTGTCACCCCTAAATTCTTCTCTAGTAACGCCTTTTACACAATTATAGAACCCGCTAGCCGCAAGCATATTCTTATAAGTGAGTACACACGTGTCCTCCTCATTTAAGATATCCAAATTCATATCACCTATTATCAGCATATTAGATATGGATACATTATCACGTATGTACCTTTCTACTTCATTTACAAAATTAAGTTTCGTATTATTGTCTGGATGCCTATAGATTGCCAACAAATAAAATTACTGGCTTACATTGCGAACGTGGAAGGTAGCTCTCATTCCTTCAAAATTATCAAACTCAGCATTTGATAACACAGAATCAATATCATTTTTTACAAATAAAAGTAGACCACCACCGCGTCTATGAGTGCGAAGTTTTGAAAATAATTTGTAGCCATCTAAATGATGTGTCAACCTCAAAACCTGATACTGAAATTTCACTTAAAACTAAAATTTGAAATTTCTCTATCTGGTTTTGCAGAACTACTTTCAGTTCGTCCCAATGTTTATTTAATGACCGTATGTTTAGATGTAATACCGTAACTCCTGTTTTTGACTCAAACCAACTATCTAAGTCGTTTGTTATCAAACATCTATTTTCATCTACATAATCGTACATAATATCCATGTCACCACACACAATAATCCCCTCTTATTCAATCTGCCTAAGGTGTTTGAGTTACATTAAGAACACATTCATAGTTAATTAATAACTTTATTAATTACGATAAAGACATCAACCCAGTCCAACATGCCTGGTCGCCCTACACATCCCACAACAATGGTTTGCCTTGTGCAGTCCTCAGACTAACTAGCACAGTACACACCACGTCCAAAGTGCTTGGACCTAAAGATATAACATCTCCCCATTCAAGTTTGAACAGTGAACTTACAATTGACTTACAATCTAAAATTACACAAAGTCATTATACTTAGAAAGCCTCTTAACAACACGGCCCGAACGTGTTACACAGGGTGGTGGAGGTGATGGAGGCACCCCATTATCGTTGGGCTGATCAACCTCGGTCTCACTCTCAACTTCCTGGTCAACCTGACAATCAGGATACCAATAACCCATCCCAGGTGAACCACTGGCCGATAGACGCAGATGGCGACTATTGCGTCTCAGCATGTTGTTTTGAGGTAGGAGTTGGCATATCCACAATGCCTTTCACATGTTTTTTGTCAACTGTAACCCCTTTTTCAGATATGTTTCTTCCAACGTATCGTACCTCAGGTACTCTGTACTGGAATTTATCCTTATTGAAACAGACCCCATTGGCCCGAGCCCTCAAAAGTACCTGCATGAGTGCCATGTCATGTTCTTGTACAGTTTTTCCTGACACTATTATATCATCAATGTAGATTTCTACATTCTTTATATCCCCAAATAATTTAGTCAATGTCTTTTGGAACACCTCAGGGGCGTAGCAAATACCGAACGGGAGGCGCTTAAATGAATACCTTCCGAAAGGTGTGTTAAATGTGCATAATTCAGCACTTTCTTTTGACAGTTGTATTTGCCAGAACCCCTCTTTTAAATCGAGCACTGAGAAAACAGTTTTTCCCCCCAAGCGTGAGATTATATCGTCTGAGGTGGGTATTTGGTAATGCTCTCGCTTGATTACCGCATTAAGATCCCGTGGATCGAGACAGAGACGTAGATTTCCATTCACTTTTTCGGTAATGACCAAGCTATTAACCCAATCAGTGGGTCTATCTACTTTTTCAACAATATCACGTGCTTCTAAGTCATCCAGGGTTTCTTTGAGTTTACTATGAAGGCTATGGGGAACTCTTCTAGCAGCATGTATCACAGGCACTGCTCCCGGTTGTAACTCAATCGAGTGTGAGGAGGGCATTAAGCCTAGGCCTGAGAATACATCTGAGTAGGATTCAGTTAATAGTTCCTTGGTGGTATCCACCGATATTTTATCAATTCTTTTTACAAGATTGAGGGATATGCAAGCTTGTAGTCCTAACAGGGGTGAAGTGTTTAGGTTGACTACTATAAACTCTACAGTTGCTCTCGTGCCCTTGCTAGTGATACACTCGAGCTGAGCTTTGCCATCAGGTTTGATTTGGTTATCTTTGTCTCCAAACCCAACTAGAATGGTTCTAGTATTATGAAGTTGGTCAGCTTTATTTTTAAGCAGTTTGAATATTTTTAGAGGGAGAATACTAACTTCTGCCCCTGTGTCTAATTTAAATTCTACTTCTTTTGAGTTAACCAACATCTTTTCATGCCACGACTTGTCAAGTTTCGACTTACACATTTTTGTAACCTGTACAGGATCATCTTTAGGCTTACCTTCGTTTGTAACAGCATATATGTGGAAACTGTTTACAGTATCTACTCTGTTATTATCATCAGTGTCACTAAGTCTACCTGATTCATCATCAGAACTGTCAGTGACAGGTTCATTGTTAGGATCAATTACCTCATGCACAGGTTTGCGTCGCTTATTAAAAGAACACCCTTTTGCAAAATGATTTTTCTGACCACATCGAGAGCACTCTTTACCGAACGCAGGGCATTTGCCTTTTTTGTGCACATAGCAACACTTTTTACACTCATATGGCTTTTCACTATTATAGCCCCGTTGGGCAGCACTTTGTCGCACTCGCGTATTCTTCGAATTCACTGTTTCGACGGCAGCTGCTGTTGTTGTTGTTGTCCCTCGTACAGTTTCCGCCTGCCGTCTTCCATCCTCGGCAGCTCTGCAGTAGTTTGCAGCCTTCTGTAAAGTGAGCTTAGGCTCTCCAAGGAGACGTTCTTGCACTCGCAGGTCTCGCATACCAACAACAATTCGATCTCTAATGAGCCTGTCCTCTTGATCACCAAACTCGCACAATGCAGCAGCAATTTTGAGACGAGTAAGGAACTGATCAAAGGACTGTCCATCTTCTTGAACAATTGTGAAAAATTTGAAACTGTCAAATATCACATTCTTCCGTGGCGAGCAGTGCGCATCGAATTTATCGAGGACTTGTTCCAGGGTACGGTCTGCAGGCGTGCCTTCAAATTTAAAGGTATTGTAGGCATCTAGGCCCTCATCACCGATAAGGTTGAGCAAGGCTGAGATTTTAATCTCGTCACTTTCGTTTTCCGTTTTACTTGCGCTTAGGAAAATACAAAATTTTTGTTTCCACTTACGCCAGTTTTCTGCGACATTTCCTGTTAATGCCAAATCCGGAGGTGGCTTGTACACAGACGACGCCATTAAGGCCTAACTGTTCCCAGTTTATTGTAAGGTTTAGTTCACTTACGTTTCCTGTCAGTACCGATTGTAAGGTTTAGTTCACTTACATTTTCTTGTCAGTACCGATTGTAAGGCTTCGTTTACTTCTGACACCATGTTTGAGTTACATTAAGAACACATTCATAGTTAATTAATAACTTTATTAATTACGATAAAGACATCAACCCAGTCCAACATGCCTGGTCGCCCTACACATCCCACAACAATGGTTTGCCTTGTGCAGTCCTCAGACTAACTAGCACAGTACACACCACGTCCAAAGTGCTTGGACCTAAAGATATAACATAAGGTCTTGGAATGTGTTGATACGAATAACACACATACGAATAACACACACACGAATAACCTGAGTGTTCGTCCCTTCGTACAAGGATTTTTCCGTGTAATGCCCAAACAAGATAGGGGGGGGGGGGGGGCAACCCTAAACATAGCAAGCGTAACTTATCAGGCTGGTGCAGAAAGCATGTATTGTACCCCTGGCAACCCTAAACATAGCAAGCGTAACTTATGAGGCTGGTGCAGAAAGCATGTATTGTACCCCTGGCAACCCTAAACATAGCAAGCGTAACTTATCAGGCTGGTGCAGAAAGCATGTATTGTACCCCTGGCAACCCTAAACATAGCAAGCGTAACTTATGAGGCTGGTGCAGAAAGCATGTATTGTACCCCTGGCAACCCTAAACATAGCAAGCGTAACTTATGAGGCTGGTGCAGAAAGCATGTATTGTACCCCTGGCAACCCTAAACATAGCAAGCGTAACTTATGAGGCTGGTGCAGAAAGCATGTATTGTACCCCTGGCAACCCTAAACATAGCAAGCGTAACTTATGAGGCTGGTGCAGAAAGCATGTATTGTACCCCTGGCAACCCTAAACATAGCAAGCGTAACTTATGAGGCTGGTGCAGAAAGCATGTATTGTACCCCTGGCAACCCTAAACATAGCAAGCGTAACTTATGAGGCTGGTGCAGAAAGCATGTATTGTACCCCTGGCAACCCTAAACATAGCAAGCGTAACTTATGAGGCTGGTGCAGAAAGCATGTATTGTACCCCTGGCAACCCTAAACATAGCAAGCGTAACTTATGAGGCTGGTGCAGAAAGCATGTATTGTACCCCTGGCAACCCTAAACATAGCAAGCGTAACTTATGAGGCTGGTGCAGAAAGCATGTATTGTACCCCTGGCAACCCTAAACATAGCAAGCGTAACTTATGAGGCTGGTGCAGAAAGCATGTATTGTACCCCTGGCAACCCTAAACATAGCAAGCGTAACTTATGAGGCTGGTGCAGAAAGCATGTATTGTACCCCTGGCAACCCTAAACATAGCAAGCGTAACTTATGAGGCTGGTGCAGAAAGCATGTATTGTACCCCTGGCAACCCTAAACATAGCAAGCGTAACTTATGAGGCTGGTGCAGAAAGCATGTATTGTACCCCTGGCAACCCTAAACATAGCAAGCGTAACTTATGAGGCTGGTGCAGAAAGCATGTATTGTACCCCTGGCAACCCTAAACATAGCAAGCGTAACTTATGAGGCTGGTGCAGAAAGCATGTATTGTACCCCTGGCAACCCTAAACATAGCAAGCGTAACTTATGAGGCTGGTGCAGAAAGCATGTATTGTACCCCTGGCAACCCTAAACATAGCAAGCGTAACTTATGAGGCTGGTGCAGAAAGCATGTATTGTACCCCTGGCAACCCTAAACATAGCAAGCGTAACTTATGAGGCTGGTGCAGAAAGCATGTATTGTACCCCTGGCAACCCTAAACATAGCAAGCGTAACTTATGAGGCTGGTGCAGAAAGCATGTATTGTACCCCTGGCAACCCTAAACATAGCAAGCGTAACTTATGACGCTGGTGCAGAAAGCATGTATTGTACCCCTGGCAACCCTAAACATAGCAAGCGTAACTTATGAGGCTGGTGCAGAAAGCATGTATTGTACCCCTGGCAACCCTAAACATAGCAAGCGTAACTTATGAGGCTGGTGCAGAAAGCATGTATTGTACCCCTGGCAACCCTAAACATAGCAAGCGTAACTTATGACGCTGGTGCAGAAAGCATGTATTGTACCCCTGGCAACCCTAAACATAGCAAGCGTAACTTATGACGCTGGTGCAGAAAGCATGTATTGTACCCCTGGCAACCCTAAACATAGCAAGCGTAACTTATGAGGCTGGTGCAGAAAGCATGTATTGTACCCCTGGCAACCCTAAACATAGCAAGCGTAACTTATGAGGCTGGTGCACAAAGCATGTATTGTACCCCTGGCAACCCTAAACATAGCAAGCGTAACTTATGAGGCTGGTGCAGAAAGCATGTATTGTACCCCTGGCAACCCTAAACATAGCAAGCGTAACTTATGAGGCTGGTGCACAAAGCATGTATTGTACCCCTGGCAACCCTACACATAGCAAGCGTAACTTATGAGGCTGGTGCACAAAGCATGTATTGTACCCCTGGCAACCCTAAACATAGCAAGCGTAACTTATGAGGCTGGTGCAGAAAGCATGTATTGTACCCCTGGCAACCCTACACATAGCAAGCGTAACTTATGAGGCTGGTGCACAAAGCATGTATTGTACCCCTGGCAACCCTAAACATAGCAAGCGTAACTTATGAGGCTGGTGCACAAAGCATGTATTGTACCCCTGGCAACCCTAAACATAGCAAGCGTAACTTATCAGGCTGGTGCACAAAGCATGTATTGTACCCCTGGCAACCCTAAACATAGCAAGCGTAACTTATGAGGCTGGTGCAGAAAGCATGTATTGTACCCCTGGCAACCCTAAACATAGCAAGCGTAACTTATGAGGCTGGTGCAGAAAGCATGTATTGTACCCCTGGCAACCCTAAACATAGCAAGCGTAACTTATCAGGCTGGTGCAGAAAGCATGTATTGTACCCCTGGCAACCCTAAACATAGCAAGCGTAACTTATGAGGCTGGTGCAGAAAGCATGTATTGTACCCCTGGCAACCCTAAACATAGCAAGCGTAACTTATGAGGCTGGTGCACAAAGCATGTATTGTACCCCTGGCAACCCTAAACATAGCAAGCGTAACTTATGAGGCTGGTGCACAAAGCATGTATTGTACCCCTGGCAACCCTAAACATAGCAAGCGTAACTTATCAGGCTGGTGCACAAAGCATGTATTGTACCCCTGGCAACCCTAAACATAGCAAGCGTAACTTATGAGGCTGGTGCAGAAAGCATGTATTGTACCCCTGGCAACCCTAAACATAGCAAGCGTAACTTATGAGGCTGGTGCAGAAAGCATGTATTGTACCCCTGGCAACCCTAAACATAGCAAGCGTAACTTATCAGGCTGGTGCAGAAAGCATGTATTGTACCCCTGGCAACCCTAAACATAGCAAGCGTAACTTATGAGGCTGGTGCAGAAAGCATGTATTGTACCCCTGGCAACCCTAAACATAGCAAGCGTAACTTATCAGGCTGGTGCAGAAAGCATGTATTGTACCCCTGGCAACCCTAAACATAGCAAGCGCAACTTATGAGGCTGGTGCAGAAAGCATGTATTGTACCCCTGGCAACCCTAAACATAGCAAGCGTAACTTATCAGGCTGGTGCAGAAAGCATGTATTGTACCCCTGGCAACCCTAAACATAGCAAGCGCAACTTATGAGGCTGGTGCACAAAGCATGTATTGTACCCCTGGCAACCCTAAACATAGCAAGCGTAACTTATGAGGCTGGTGCAGAAAGCATGTATTGTACCCCTGGCAACCCTACACATAGCAAGCGTAACTTATGAGGCTGGTGCAGAAAGCATGTATTGTACCCCTGGCAACCCTAAACATAGCAAGCGTAACTTATGGGGCTGGTGCACAAAGCATGTATTGTACCCCTGGCAACCCTAAACATAGCAAGCGTAACTTATGAGGCTGGTGCAGAAAGCATGTATTGTACCCCTGGCAACCCTAAACATAGCAAGCGTAACTTATGGGGCTGGTGCACAAAGCATGTATTGTACCCCTGGCAACCCTAAACATAGCAAGCGTAACTTATGAGGCTGGTGCACAAAGCATGTATTGTACCCCTGGCAACCCTCAACATAGCAAGCGTAACTTATCAGGCTGGTGCAGAAAGCATGTATTGTACCCCTGGCAACCCTAAACATAGCAAGCGTAACTTATGAGGCTGGTGCAGAAAGCATGTATTGTACCCCTGGCAACCCTACACATAGCAAGCGTAACTTATGAGGCTGGTGCAGAAAGCATGTATTGTACCCCTGGCAACCCTAAACATAGCAAGCGTAACTTATCAGGCTGGTGCAGAAAGCATGTATTGTACCCCTGGCAACCCTAAACATAGCAAGCGTAACTTATGAGGCTGGTGCAGAAAGCATGTATTGTACCCCTGGCAACCCTAAACATAGCAAGCGTAACTTATGAGGCTGGTGCAGAAAGCATGTATTGTACCCCTGGCAACCCTAAACATAGCAAGCGTAACTTATGAGGCTGGTGCAGAAAGCATGTATTGCACCCCTGGCAACCCTAAACATAGCAAGCGTAACTTATGAGGCTGGTGCAGAAAGCATGTATTGTACCCCTGGCAACCCTAAACATAGCAAGCGTAACTTATGAGGCTGGTGCAGAAAGCATGTATTGTACCCCTGGCAACCCTAAACATAGCAAGCGTAACTTATGAGGCTGGTGCAGAAAGCATGTATTGTACCCCTGGCAACCCTAAACATAGCAAGCGTAACTTATGAGGCTGGTGCAGAAAGCATGTATTGTACCCCTGGCAACCCTAAACATAGCAAGCGTAACTTATGAGGCTGGTGCAGAAAGCATGTATTGTACCCCTGGCAACCCTAAACATAGCAAGCGTAACTTATGAGGCTGGTGCAGAAAGCATGTATTGTACCCCTGGCAACCCTAAACATAGCAAGCGTAACTTATGAGGCTGGTGCAGAAAGCATGTATTGTACCCCTGGCAACCCTAAACATAGCAAGCGTAACTTATGAGGCTGGTGCAGAAAGCATGTATTGTACCCCTGGCAACCCTAAACATAGCAAGCGTAACTTATGAGGCTGGTGCAGAAAGCATGTATTGTACCCCTGGCAACCCTAAACATAGCAAGCGTAACTTATGAGGCTGGTGCAGAAAGCATGTATTGTACCCCTGGCAACCCTAAACATAGCAAGCGTAACTTATGAGGCTGGTGCAGAAAGCATGTATTGTACCCCTGGCAACCCTAAACATAGCAAGCGTAACTTATGAGGCTGGTGCAGAAAGCATGTTTTGTACCCCTGGCAACCCTACACATAGCAAGCGTAACTTATGAGGCTGGTGCAGAAAGCATGTATTGTACCCTTGGCAACCCTAAACATAGCAAGCGTAACTTATGAGGCTGGTGCAGAAAGCATGTTTTGTACCCCTGGCAACCCTACACATAGCAAGCGTAACTTACGAGGCTGGTGCAGAAAGCATGTATTTACGAATGTATGAAAGAACGCTAACAATCTGTTTATTTGCGTTGCAACATTGTGCGTTCATTACAGCGGTATATAAGGATCTGAGGTAACGCGACTAATTACGTTGGGAGAGATATGACTTATTAATTAGTAACTGTGTTTTTACTTACGACACCCGTAACACCCATAACGTAATGTTATCGGATTAAAGCTGGTTACCTTGATTGTCACCCCTCACACGGTTCGGAACTTCCACGGAAACTCCGTACCTGAGGTCATTTTGGGCAGTAAACCGGAAGGTGCCCCTGTCCCGTGGACCCGCTGCAATGAAAAATCCAGTTGATTATTAGAGACTAGAGAGCCGTGCTAATAAACAAATATGTGTTTGGTTAATGGTATTTTATAGACTCAACCAAATAATATGGAGCATGCACTTTTTACGTGCCATCTTTATAGTGAATGCCAATATTATAACAATAAGCGTAATATGTTATACCCATCGTAATTATACATTGTCAAATTAAAAAACTGATAAAAGTAATAGTAAAAGGTTGTAGATTAAAATATTAACATGTCTTCCATAGAGGAGGATTGGATTGGTGGAGTGAACCTAGCAATGTATACTGACATGATAACGAACAATTGATGGACTTATTGATTTGGTTAGATAATAAGTTAAGGTCTCATTTCATAAACATCACCCATCACCTCACGCGTCATATTACATCGCCTATTTATGTTCATTCTCATCGTCCATTCATCACATGTCATTAGACTTATTTTAATTAGTATTACATCAAATATTCATATGCCTTAGTATTAGTTTAAATTTACATGGATGCAGGACACAACCCTTGTGGATGGACCGTTGGCCCGCTTCCTGCATCCTTTCAAAAATTAGGCATTTATATTAAGTAATTACTTCCAATGTACAATGTCTGATATTGATAAATAAATAATAATAATAATAATAATAATAACCTCAGCTGCTTACAGCGGCGAGGGTAGATGTAAACTTCGACCTACAATGCCAGTATTTACATGTCTGCCATAGAGGAGGATTGGTGGAGTGAATCGGACCTAACTTCAGCTGCTTACAGCGGCGACGGTAGATGTAAACTTCGACCTACAATGCCAGTATTTACATGTCTGCCATAGAGGAGGATTGGTGGAGTGAATCGCACCTAATCTTAGCTGCTAAAATTAAATTTTGTTTATTTTTATTCCATATTAATAGCGGTGTAGCCGTGCCTTGCCGATGCATTGCACGCTAGCGCTCTGCTAGGGTGGGACAAAAGATGTCCCGAAATTAAACATTTCATGACACGGGACACATGTGCCAAATTCGGGACTTTCCCGCATTTTTCGGGACGTCTAGTCACCCTTTTACGTTGAGTGGTCGGTCGGGCCGTTACCAGGGTCAAAGAAGCCACAGATCCATTGCAGGCCGTGGCCAATGAAGCCAGACTGACCGCTGGCGCTATCTGAGCGCAACATATGTGTGTGTGTGTGCCAGGGGAACTGGGAAAGTAGAGTGGAGGTTGATTCATACTTCCGCTGTGCGAATACCACAACCGATTGCCAATCCCAAATCGGCTGCACTGCGGCCCCGGTTTGTTGTTGTTTGTCTATCTTGCCATTTCTGCCAATCAAAATGTCTCAAGTTTCTAAGTTGGGGGATGTCAAAAGTCGTTCAAATCTGTGGCTAACTTGTGTAAACGTAGTCAGTAGCAGCTTGGCTGCTCACAATTTATTTGGATGCTACAATTTAGCGAAATTGTTTGTTTTTTGTCGTAAGCTGGAATCAGTACATGACTCACAGAATGACTTCAACCAGACAGTAATACAGGTGAGAACTTACTTGGGTTTGTCTCTATTGTTGCTGTTTCCGGGTAGGCCGTAGGCTGCAACAAAAGATAAAATGTGATAACATATAACATCAACGATATGAATGAAATCAACAGAACGACTGCAACAAAAATGTAATACGGGGGTGAACTTACAAGTGATAACATATTATTACATCAGCGAGATAAATCACATCAACAGAACTACTGCAACTGGAAAGGAATATGAACTTACCACAGTCCAGTAATGCATCGGGGGTCTGCGTGGCCCTGGATACTCCCAGAGCACCTTCTGGGGTCTGCGTGGCCCTGGAGTCTCCCAGACCACCTTCTGGGGTCTGCGTGGCCCTGGATACTCCCAGACCACCTTCTGGGGTCTGCGTGGCCCTGGATACTCCCAGAGCACCTCCTGCGGTCTGCGTGGCCCTGGAGTCTCCCAGACCACCTTCTGGGGTCTGCGTGGCCCTGAATACTCCCAGAGCACCTTCTGGGGTCTGCGTGGCCCTGAAGTCTCCCAGAGCACCTTCTGGGGTCTGCGTGGCCCTGGAGTCTCCCAGAGCACCTTCTGGGGTCTAGGTGGCCCTGGAGTCTCCCAGAGCACCTTCTGGGGTCTGCGTGGCCCTGGAGTCTCCCAGAGCACCTTCTGGGGTCTGCGTGGCCCTGGAGTCTCCCAGAGCACCTTCTTGGGTCTGCGTGGCCCTATAGTCTCCCAGAGCACCTTCTGGGGTCTGCGTGGATTTGGAGTCTCCCAGAGCACCTTCTGGGGTCTGCGTGGCCCTGGAGTCTCCCAGAGCTGCTTCTGGGGTCTGCGTGGCCCTGGAGTCTCCCAGAGCACCTTCTGGGGTCTGCGTGGCCCTGGAGTCTCCCAGAGCACCTTCTGGGGTCTGCGTGGCCCTGGAGTCTCCCAGAGCACCTTTTGGGGTCACGTGGCCCTGGATACGTTACTCTAGCATCCACAGTGGAACTAGAGTTACAAGCATAAGTTTAAATTAACCTTAAAAACGGCCATAGTAACAATAGGCCACAGCCCGTCTTAGCCTGGGGAAGAATATACCCAGAGTGACTCTTTTAGTCGTAAGAGGCGACGAAAGGAGACCCTGTCTTTTTCCCCCCCACTGTCCCACTGAATAATTCTCCTCCCACTTTGCCCTGCCCTCCCTTGTTGGACTCCCGTTTGACGACCTACGCGACCTGCAATTGATCTGATTCGGATCTGGCTTTATTCTTCATCATCATCTTCATTACCACCCGCTCATGTCTCGCTTAGCCATCGTTGCACAAATATGAGACAGTGAGCCCCATTGATCAATCAATCGAGTAATGTAAACGAGGTTCTTGCCCATAGCAAGTTCCAACTCCTTTAGTATTAAAGTACCTCGGAGTTTAAGGATCTTACACGATATAAAACTAATTCACCACCTGTGGGGCAGCTTGCCGCAGTGGCACCAGTGGCGTCGTTACAACGGAATAATGAAAACACGGCCCGATATTGTAATAAGGTTTTAAAGGAATCTGGGATACGAAATCAAAAAAACTTTTACAAGGTTTTTCGCCGTTAGGCGTGTTTTTATATTTTAAGAAATTATATAATACAATGAGAAGTTTGTCAGTTTTTCGCTGGTCCTGAACAGCCTGCTCTCTTAGAAATGTGAAAATCGGATCCTCTTCGGACTTTTTTCTTTTTCGTGGGCTTGACCGTCCTCGCGCGAAGAGGAAAAGCTTCGTTCTCGCTCGACGAGTGTGGCAGGCACCGTGTCTTCTCCAGTGCAGGCTCCACAAATGTAGACTTATGTGGATTTGACTCATAGGGGACGGAGGAAAACAGATGTGACGAAGGGCTAGGTCAATTCTTTGCGTTTAAATATATGTGTTTGTGTAAATCTGGCGTGCTGGCTCACAGGGAAGAGTTTGACGATAAAGGGGAACATGGAATGGAGGATGAAGAGGATGAAGCACTCAAAGATCTTGACGAATTGATGAGATAAAGCGGGTTTGTGGTGTGTCGGGAGGATAACAACTCGTCGATCGGCACAAAATATGGCCACGTGATGGGGGTAGGAACATTATCTTCGGTGCTGATGCCAGTTGATGGATATTTCATGATCTATAACACATGCCCAGCTACTGCAACCTTATCGTGGTGGGCAGGTTTGCGTGCTTTGTTGATCCCGATAGCTATGCTGGCGGAAGCGTATGCTTCTGGTAGGGCCACCCTAGCCGGACTGGTCGAGGAGAGACGAAATGCAGTCCACATCGTCCCCACTACCTTTTCCTCCCCGCCCTCCTATTTGCCTCTTTTCTCCAAACAGCCCCCTATTACATTTTTATACTTCTTTCAATCATCGTCTCGATTAGCTGAGTTGCAAATATATGAGACGTTAAGCTCAAATATCTATCAATCAATCATGATCTAAAACTAAGCAAAAACAACAATTGATATATGACCTTACTATTTAATCAGTGGATCCGCCGAGGCCGGGGTGGCCAGAGAAAGTTGACTGTATTTCTGTGAGAGGGGGTGGAGCAATATTATAGTGGACTTACGGTTTACGGCTGTGCTGCTGGCTTCTTGCTTGATGTAATATAAAAGAGGGTTGTGCAGGAGGTGAAAAAAAAGGAGGGAATAAAAGGAAATAGCATTGGTTAATAGTTGCGAGACCAACTCTTTAGAGCTACAGACAAACTTAACAGTATGAGTGCCATGCAGGCATTGTGGGCAATGAGGTGGCCGACAAGTGCGCCAAAGCTGCCTGCACCAAGCGACCTAGAGACTGTAAACTAGTCCTCACATCTGACCTAAAAGTTTTCCTACGGCACTTTTCAAAGAAAGAATTGAACGATAGTTAGAAAAATGTATCTTGTAATAAACTTAGGGAGATTAAAGTCACCATATCGCCTTGGTTTTCTTCTAGACGATCTTGCCGTCGCGAAGAAGTAGTCTTGACCCGTCTCCGCATCGGCTATACATACCTTACCCAAGGCTACTTACTAAGAAACGAACCTGCCCCAGTATGTGATGTATGTAATGTTGTTTTGACTGTAAAACACATTCTAATTGAATGTAAGAAATATGATAATGAAAGAAGAAAGATTATTTTAAAACCCTCACTTAAAGACAACTTATCAGACGAATCCAAAATAATCAATAACATATTTCGTTTTCTGCAAGATAATCGTTTATTATCACTTATGTAATCGAACATAATGATCAATATTAAAATAACATAGGCACTGATAACCTTGCTGTTTTGTGCCTTAAAACTCCAAGAATAATAATAATAATAATAATAACGGTATGAGCGAGAGAATACTACTGACAGCCTGCTATCGCGGGATCGGTACGAGATAGTAGGGGAACGAAAATACCTAGAGGGGAAAGTAAATGACGTAATGCGAACAACTCAAATCACAACAACGTCTTGGCGCGAACATACCGCCCACCCGGTCCACTCCTGGGCATGGCGCCTTGAGTTTGTATCCGTCTTAACTCGAGGAATTCTCCAAATGAGCCCTTTGTCTTGATGGTG